>JAWMAR010005715.1:0-22973 GCA_036785375.1 Leucoraja ocellata
TTTTATGTCGAATTCTATCGTGTGTTGGGCCCTTTATGTTTATTTTTATTGTATGGCCGGATGGGAATTTCATTCACTGGGTCATCTGGCACATGTGACAATTAAATGTATCTGGAATCTGGAATCTTGGGGGGAGGGGAGAGGGAGAAGGGGGAGAGAGTAGTAGATGGGGGGGGTAGGGGGGAGGGTGGTGGAAGAGTGTGGAGGGGAGAGTGGGGGTGGGATGAGATGGGGGGGGGAGAGAGTAGTAGATGGGGGTAGATAGGGAGGGGATAGAGTTTTAATACCAAGTTACACCCACTGACCACCCCCCAAACACACAGGCGGGGGTAGAGAGGGGCAGCGGGGAGGGGTGTGGAAGGAGGGGTAGGGGGTGGGGAATGGGGAGAGAGTGGAGGGGCAGGGGGAAGGGTGGACAGGGAGAAGGGTAGGGGAAGGCGGCGGGAGGGCAGGAGTGAGAGATGGGTGGGGGAGGGGGAGAGAGATGGGTGGGGGAGGGGGAGAGAAGGGGAAGTGTGGGGAGGGAGGAGGAGGGCGGTAGGGGGAGGGTTGGAAGGGGAGAGAGGGGGGAGTGAGGAGGAAGAGGACGGAGTGAAGGAGGGAGAGATGGGGAGGGGGAGAGGAGAGAGGGGGTGGAGAAGATGGTGAGGAGATGGGAGGGGGGAGAGGAGATGTGGAGGAGAGGAGTGGGGGGAGTAGATGGGGAGAGGAGATGGGGAGAGGAGATGGGGGAGAGGAGATGGGGAGGGGGAGAGGAGATGTGGAGTAGAGGAGTGGGGGGGGGAGTAGATGGGGGAGAGGAGAAGGGCGGGAGGAGAAGGGGGGAGAGGAGATGGGGGAGGGGAGATGGGGGGTGAAGAGATTGGGGAGGGGAGGACGGGGAAGAGGGACAGAGGGTAGGGGGAAGGGGGTGGAGGGAGATGGGGTGGGAGAAAAGTGTGGAGGGAGGTGTGGGGTGGGGAGCAGGGAGATGGAGAGGGGGAGGAGAGAGGGTGGGGGAGAGTAGATGGGGGGAGAGGAGAAAGGGGGGAGGAGATGGGGGGGTGAGAGGAAGAAAGACTGGATAGACTCGGCTTGTACTCGCTAGAATTTAGAAGATTGAGAGGGGATCTTATAGAAACTTACAAAATTCTTAATGGGTTGGACAGGCTAGATGCAGGAAGATTGTTCCCGATGTTGGGGAAGTCCAGAACAACACATAGTTTAAGGATAAGGGGGAAATCTTTTAGGACCGAGATGAGAAAAACATTTTTTTTTCACACACAGAGAGTGGTGAATCTGTGGATTTCTCTGCCACAGAAGGTAGTTGAGGCCACACAGTTCATTGGCTATATTTAAGAGGGAGTTAGATGTGGCCCTTGTGGCTAAAGGGATCAGGGGGTATGGAGAGAAGGCAGGTACAGGATACTGAGTTGGATGATCAGCCATGATCATATTGAATGGCGAATGGTGCAGGCTCGACGGGCCGAATGGCCTCTACTCCTGCACCTATTGTCTATGTTTCTATGTGGTCTGCCGTTTAGCAGAGTGGGGTGGTGACAGCTATCGGTGGAGGAAAACAGACAATTCCATTATTTTGATTCATCACAGCTCGTCCAATGTCTTCGATGACGGAGCTCCTGGAAAGGTGTGATGATTCGCAGCTGCTGGATTTGACAAATCATTACCGCAAGAGGCTGGAAGAGGCCACTCAATAGGCGGTGGAGAATGTCGTCTTCGTTCTAGCGTACGAGGGATATTTCAGTGAACAAGAGTACAAGGTAAGGAGAGGAATGGATGAGTGTGTAACTTCAGCCGATACACAAATGTTTTCATTCACAAATATTGTGGGCTGAAGGTTCCATTCTTGTGCTGTCCTCGTTGTAATGAGTCGAGTCATATACACGTCAAGGAACAATACATGTTTATTAAAGTCCACTCACTCACACAATTCATCTGCAGGGTGTTACAGTAACTAGCAGCTACTCAAATGACCAATAAACATAATATGACATAGTGTTCATAGCAAAAGGATTTGAGTCTAGGAGCAGGGAGGTTCTACTGCAGTTGTACAGGGTCTTGGTGAGACCACACCTGGAGTATTGCGTACAGTTTTGGTCTCCTAATCTGAGGAAAGACATTCTTGCCATAGAGGTAGTACAGAGAAGGTTCACCAGACTGATTCCTGGGATGTCAGGACTTTCATCTGAAGAAAGACTGGATAGACTCGGCTTGTACTCGCTAGAATTCAGAAGATTGAGGGGGGATCTTATAGAATCTTAAGGGGTTGGACAGGCTAGATGCAGGAAGATTGTTCCCGATGTTGGGGAAGTCCAGAACAAGGGGTCACAGTTTAAGGATAAGGGGGAAATCCTTTAGGACCGAGATGAGGAAAACATTTTTCACACACAGAGTGGTGAATCTGTGGAATTCTCTGCCACAGAAGGTAGTTGGGGCCTCAGTTCATTGGCTTTATTTAAGAGGGAGTTAGATGTGGCCCTTGTGGCTAAAGGATCAGGGGGTATGGAGAGAAGGCAGGTACGGGATACTGAGTTGGATGATCAGCCATGATCATATTGAATGGCGAATGGTGCAGGCTCGAAGGGCTGAATGGCCTTTACTCCTGCACCTATTTTCTATGTTTGGATGGCAGGCAGGCAGCACCGGATATCTGGCATCATCATCAGCATCAGTAGCGCTGAGTACCCGGGTCACGTGACAGCGGGTAGGGCCGCCTCTGATGTCACCGCCCGGGAAGCGTCGGGGTTTAAAGGGGAGGGAGGGCGGCCGTTTAAAAGGGGAGGGAGTGCGGGGAATCGGCCAACAATATTCCAGTCCCCAGGGCGGCGACGTTTAACCACGAGATGTTCACACGTCCACTGTCAGTCTGGGTCTGGGTTCCTGCAGCGACCTCAGTTCCTTCTTCCCGGTTGGACCGAACTTATTCATCCCCAGCCTGAAGCATGTGGAGGAATAAAGAGGAAATAAACAGATGAAACAACAGTGTCAATAACAGGGACTGGGGTTAATATTTCAACAACACTTACAGAACAAAATCACAGGAGAAAGAAGCCCGCGGATGGATGGATGGATGGATCCCCTGATATTTGATCACATTAAACATTAACACAAACACTCACCAGATCTGCTCCAGTCTCGGGAGGGTCAGTATGAGGTCGCGGAGAGCGGGGACACATCGGTCTGTGAGGGAGTTGCCTGCCAGGTTCAGCCACGTCAGTGAGGGGTTTGTACTGAGAGCGGAGGCGAGATCCTCGGCTCCAGAATCTGTGAGACCAACACGTTGCAGCCTGGAGATGAGAGAGAGTGAGGGTGAGGGACACAGAGAGAGACAGGAGACGGTGCAAATCCCCAGTGTTTATCAGTGACACAATTACTGATCATATTAATGTTCAGTGTCAGACACCCAGTGAGTGTAAACACAATCTCTCACAGTCTGGGACTTACCACAGTCTCTGTATTTTACCATCCGGGTTCCTCAGAGCCGCAGACACAAGTTTCACTCCGGAATCTCCCAGGTCGTTGTATCCCAGTCTAAACACAAACAGACAGAGTAAGAAACAAACGGATACAAACCCCGCCCGGTGAGGCTGAGATAGACAACTTCTCCCAAAGGGATATTTCTGGAAACACCTCAGCACATTATTGAACAAATCCGTGTGGATGTGGGTGTCTGGTGACTTTCACCATTTATTCTCATTCCCCGACAACCAGGACAAGATGTTTTCTCATTCCCCGTGCAGTGAACGGCGGCAGGGCAGGGCAGGGCAGGGCAGGCAACAGGCGTGTCCCGGGGGAAGGGGTCGATCACCATGACCCGGGGGAGCCCAACCACCCCGTGCACAGTGACGGCCGCTCGGCCCCATAGAAGGGGTGCTGGACGGACGGAATAACAAAATAGTGGAACAATTTTACAGTTCAGTGTTAGCATCAAACGGATATTTACCCCAAGTCCTGACACTTGTGCAGAACCGGTCCCAGCCGCTGGAGACCTTCACACTGAACGCGGCAGTACTGCAGATCGAGGCGTTTGATTGTATCACAGAGCCTGATGGCATGAGACAGGACCGCACAGTCAATCGGGGTCAGTCCCAGGTCACGGAATGAAAGTGTTTCCACAGATCCCAGTGTCTGCTGAGCCAGTGCAGGATTCTGTGACTCAAACAGGTAGTGCATCGTGTTCAGGAGCCTCCGTTTATCAGCTTCACTCTCTGTGTTTCTAGCCCGGCGTTTAACCTCCCCCTTCACCCAGTCAATCACTCGGCAGATTGTTTGATCAGGGAATTTACCCAGAAACTCCTCCAGGATCCAAGCTGTCTGTGGGGAGGAGAGACCAGCGACAAAACGGAGAAATACTTCAAATCGCCCGTCTGTCATGCCATGGGCTTCAATGAGGAGTGTCGTGATATCCCCGCGATCTACAGCCAGGAATTGTGCGAGTGCGGCTACAAACTCTTGGATGGTGAGGTGCGGGAAGGTGTACACCACGCTCCGGGCTGAATCCTCTCTCTCCAAAAGTTCCATCAGGAACCCGGACAGGAACTGGGAAGGCTGCAGATTGTAATTGATCAAATCTCCATCTGTGAACACAATCTTCTTCTCAGCCACTCCAGTGAAGGCCATCTGACCAACCCTCAGTAACACCTCACGGAGGTTTTCAATCTCACGGCCGTGGTTTTTCAGGATGTTGTAAATAAAGTAGCAATATAGTTGTGTGATGGTCTTGGGAACTCGCTGCGGGTCCCGGTGTGTTTGTGTGAAGAAGGGGCCCAGTGCCAGGACAAGGATCCAGCAGTAGGAGGGGTTGTAGCTCATGGTGTACAGGATCTCGTTCTCCTTCACATGTTTGAAAACAGCTGCTGCCACCGTCTGATCTTCAAAATACCTGGTGAAATATTCCTTCCGTTCCTCACCAACAAATCCCAGGATTTCAGCCCACACACTGATCTCTGCCTTTTCCAGTAAATGTAACGCAGTGGGACGGGTGGTCACTAGCACTGAACACCCTGGGAGCAGCTTGTGCTGGATTAAACTGTACACAATGTCAGACACTTCACACCACCACTCGGGATCTGGACACTGGTGCTGAGGTTCTGTGTCTCTCCGACTGTCGGCAAAATCGATTCTGCCCTTGAATTCATCCAGACCGTCGAATATAAACAGCAATCCCTCTGGGTTCTTCCAGACCTCCCGCAGCATATTCCCAAAGTAAGGATACTGATCCAGAATCAGTTCCCTCAGGTTTATTTTGTGTTTAATCATGTTCAAATCCCGGAATTTGAAACTGAAGACAAACTGGAATTGTTGGAATATTTTCCCTGTGGCCCAGTCATGAACACTCTTCTGCACCATTGTTGTTTTTCCAATCCCCGCGACTCCGGACACTGATGCTGAACTCGCCGGGACTCCGGACACTGATGCTGAACTCCCAGATCGGGATTTACTCCGGGAAAAGCTGCTGTGGAACAATTGATCAGTCCTGATTTTTTCCAGTTCTCCCCGGAGATGTTTCTCTTGCCATTCCTCATGGTCCCGACCTCTTGCCAGCAGCTCATGTTCCACCAGTGTCCGATCTCGAACAGAGGAGATGATTGTGAGCTCAGCGTATCGATCAAGCAGCAGGAAATTCTTAACCTTCTCGTTCATCAGGATGGTGTTGACACTCAGTGTTTCAGTCTGTGCTCGCAGAGTCTCCTTGTGTTTCTTTTGAACATCTTGCACGGGAAAAGGCAGATAATGGACACAATGTTAGCTGGCTCAACTCAAACCCAACATTACACAGTGTGTCAGGACTCTATCCAGGAGTGTGTGGGGTTACACAGTGTGTCAGGGCTCTATCCAGGAGTGTGTGGGGTTACACAGTGTGTCAGGACTATATCCAGGAGTGTGTGGGGTTAGACAGTGTGTCAGGATTCTATCCAGGAGTGTGTGGGGTTACACAGTGTGTCAGGGACTCTATCCAGGAGTGTGTGGGGTTACACAGTGTGTCAGGGACTCTATCCAGGAGTGTGTGGGGTTACACAGTGTGTCAGGGACTCTATCCAGGAGTGTGTGGGGTTACACAGTGTGTCAGGGACTCTATCCAGGAGTGTGTGGGGTTACACAGTGTGTCAGGACTCTATCCAGGTCCAATGAACGCCTGGAGGAGTTGAAATAATGCAGTGTAATAGTTCCAGTGTATGTCAGAGATCGAGTGATCTGGGAACTACTATCTACCTCTTTGGTTACACTCAGACTATCCTAGATCGGAGGTACACAAAAATACTGGAGAAACTCAGCGGGTGCAGCTGCATCTATGGAGCGAAGGAAATAGGTGACGTTTCGGGCCAAAATCCTTCTTCAGACTGATGGGGGGTGTGGGGGAGAAGGAATAAGGGAGGAGGAGGAGCCCGAGGGCAGGGGGGATGGGATGAGACAGCTCGAGGGTTAAGTAAGGGGAGGAGACATCAAGGGCTAGCAAAATTGGGAGAATTCAATGTTCATGCCCGCTGGACGCAGGCTACCCAGGCGGAATATGAGGTGCTGTTCCTCCAATTTCCAGTGTTGCTCACTCTGGCAATGGAGGAGACCCAGGACAGCGAGGTCGGATTGGGAATGGGAGGGGGAGTTGAAGTGCTGAGCCACCGGGAGTTCAGGTAGGTTATTGCGGACTGAGCGGAGGTGTTCGGCGAAACGATCGCCTAACCTCCGCTTGGTCTCACCGATGTAGATCAGCTGACATCTAGAGCAGCGGATGCAGTAGATGAGGTTGGAGGAGATACAGGTGAACCTTTGTCGCACCTGGAACGACTGCTTGGGTCCTTGAATGGAGTCGAGGGGAGAGGTGAAGGGACAGGTGTTGCATTTCTTGCGGTTGCAAGGGAAAGTGCCCGGGGAGGGGGTGGTACGGGAGGGAAGGGAAGAATTGACAAGGGAGTTGCGGAGGGAGCGGTCTTTGCGGAAGGCAGACATGGGGGGAGATGGGAAGATGTGGCGAGTGGTGGGGTCACGTTGGAGGTGGCGGAAATGGCGGAGGATGATTTGTTGTATGTGACGGCTGGAGGGGTGAAAGGTGAGGACTAGGGGGACTCTGCCCTTGTTGCGAGTGCGGGGATGGGGAGAGAGAGCAGTGTTGCGGGGTATGGAAGGGACCCTGGTGCGAGTTCGGACTTTCCTCGTTTTACCTTACACTAAACGTTATTCCCTCATAGTTTATCTATACTGTAAATGGCTCGATTATAATCATGTATTGTCTTTCTGCTGACTGGATAACACACAACAAAAGCTGTTCACCGTACCTCAGTACATGTGACAATACACAAAACTAAGCTAAACCTGAATCTACACACAAAGAAGCAATCCATAGTGAATCCCCGTGTCTGTCTAACAATTGCTTAGCCTTTGATCTTCTGATTTCCAATTTTGCAAAGCTCTGAACAGTTTCAGTATTACATCAATTCTAACAAGTCATTGGTGTGCACTGTACATTTCAACGCTCACCTTCCAAATGAGAGGGTAATTCAGTTAAACCTCCGATGATGTTCATGTATCCTTCTGTATCAGGACCTGTTTAAACCAACGAGCATTCATTAAACCAGACTTGAATAACATTGTTAACTCCAGTGTTTCAATGTGATATTCAGTTCAGTGTGTTGATTTACCGTACCGAGCTCCTGGATTTCTTTCAGTATTTTGTTCAGCTTTGGTAATTCATTCTGCATTTTCACAAAGGATTCCCACATCACCCGCCGGGCACGGTTACCCTTCTCCATCACCAGACTGTGGAAGAGTATGGAACTGTCTCTGCGGTTTCCCTTTGCCACCAGCTCAGCGACGCTCTGTGAAGAACAACAATGAATATATGGGGAAGTGAATGAGACAATGCTAATGGTGAGGGATTAGCCGTTCAGTGATGGGGTATTGTAAACCAGCATCTGCAGTTCCTTGTGCTTGAGCATAATGCCCTTTGTGGTTTAATGAACTGAGCTAAATGTGACCAATGAAACTGATGACACTTGAGAAGTATTATCGTTTCTGATTCAGGTTTACAAGTTTACTGCTCCCTGACAATTGTGCTAAGATGCATGTGTAGGAAGAACAGCTGGTTCAGAATGGACCATTCTCAGAAATCCCCAGGTCACAGGTTTTATTCCTGATACCAGATCTACAGGACGCAAACTGATCAGAGATCAGTGCCTCCATTGCACTATTCAGTGTGAGGTGAGCGGACTGTGTCAAAGTTGGTTTCTTCAAAGGCAGATAGCAACAAAAACTGTTAAAGGTAAACCATGACAATCTTTATTTGATTCGTCAGACGGGAGTGGAAAAGATCTACAATGAGCACAAACGTTGCTCAGTGCTTCTCACGCTCCCATTCACAGAACAAAGGAAAGTTAGCACATTTATACATTTTTCTTATCAGTAAAACACTCCTATCAAGTGTGAATATGGCATGACTGAAAGATTCTGTAGACTTTCAGAATATAGGAAAAGCTGGGTCCAAATCAATCTCATCCAATAACAAGTTATTACTTATCTATGGAGCGTCAGCTATGTTTTCAATCTTCGCTTCTTTATGGCCTTGAAAGAAGCAGATGTTATTACTGCAGGATCCCATCTTAATGTCTTTATTGAAAAGACAACCTGTCCTCCATATTGTGCCCCATATAATTTACAAAGTCATTCAGATTTGGCACCGAGCCATTCTTTTGTTCTACTAGACCATGCTTTTGTAGAAGAACTACTCCATTTTAGATTGGACTATTAGCTCTTCCCCCTAATGCCGTCGGTTCTGTGACAGGAAACAGAAGTCACCGTGTTCCTTCCACTTACCCAGTGTTCTTGGCGACTGAAACATCCCTGCCTTCTCATCATGAAGCTGAGGCTTTCAACCCTTTCTTCAATCGCCTGTTTCAGTCTCTCCCGATAGAATTTTGTCAGCTGGAACAATTGGTACTCGCTCCACTGTGTCAGGAGCTCAGAGAATGTAGGCATTACTGTGTATACAAAGAGAGAAACTAAACACCATCTGAATCAGTCCCCTTGGCTCCCGCTACAACAGCAACCCTCATCCTCACTGTTCCTGCCCCCTAATTAGAATGATCATAACTGAATATCGGAATAAGACAATGTGCTGGAGGAATTCAATCTCTGGAGAATATGGATAGGTGATTTTCAAGTCTGGACCTTTCTTCAGGATGATTGTGGTGGCCGTGAGTGGGGAGAAATGTGGACAAGAGGAGGGACAGTTCAAAGTCTGGTAAGTAAGGTGGATACAGGTGAGGGGAGTTTTTGATAGGCTGATAATTGGAGAAAGACCAGGGATGAAAAGGCAGATGTGAAACAAGCATTGCAAATTGTGAAACGTGATGAATTAATCTATGTGGAAAGGGAAGGGAGAAGGGAGAAATCTGCATGAGTAGTAAAAATGGTTAGAAACCGGAAAAAGCGTAAGTGTTCGGCAAAACAGTCGCCGACTCTGTGCTTTGTGCAGTGATCTAATTACATATATATATATATATATATATACTCCAATAACCAACAATTCAGCAATACCTTATCTACAGATCATAGTACAGCCTCTTGCTTCTTAAGATTGACAGCCTCTTAAGATTGACAGGTTCTTCTGACAGAGGAAGGGTTAGCCATATATGGTTATATGAGAAGGCTATATTTCTGCAGAACAAGCATTTTGGTTTTTTCTACTTATGATGCACATTATAGTCTTATAGAACAAAGGTTAGTGCCAAGAGTCTAAATCTCTCTAATGTTTATATTATCGAAGAGACATTCATGAAGCTGTGCTTGTTATCACGCTTATGTTATTGGAAAGGGGACATCAACAGCTTGTTAGCTTTGTTAAGGTTAGTGCATTTTGCTGGCTTTGCAATTTAATAGAAGAAGGGTAAAGCTTGTCTTGGTTTCAACTGAATCCATTTTGTAAGTTTAAATCTTTTTTTTTTTAAACTTCCACACTGCCTCCTATAGTCCTTTCTTTATTTTCACAATCTCCAACACCCAATCCTTCTGCCGAACACCTGGATTTTTCATCTCTAGAGAGAGCTAGATAGGGCTCTTAAAGATAGCGGAGTCAGGGGATATGGGGAGAAGGCAGGAACGAGGTACTGATTGTGGATGATCAGCCATGATCACATTGAATGGCGGTGCTGGGTCGAAGGGCCGAATGGCCTCCTCCTGCACGTATTGTATATTGTCTATTGTCTATACACAAGGACCAGGAGAGGAAGAAATACACTATCTATTATCTATATTACTAAATCTCTGATCTTGACCGCTTTTGGCCCACTGTGCTGCGATTTCCGACAGAACACCGCCATTTTTAGCCACCTCACTCAGAGCCCCCCTCCGCCTTACGGGTGCGGAGGATTTTTCCCATCGATGAAAAATCTGAGAGATATTAATGTTTCTAAAAAATTCACCATTTCCTCTGCAGCCCCTGCTGGAGGGAGGGGGAGGGACTATCAAACCAGGATGTCGTGTGCCTTACTAAGTCTCTGCAAGATGGATGAAGCCAAGAGACACGTCTCTCTGAATGACACTCTCAATAACACTCAACAAATGTCTACACAAGTGTGAGTACCCTTAATGTGGTTTGAAAATGAAAATATGGTTTGTTTGAAGTAAAAAAGCTGTGCCTGCAAATAGTAGTTTGGGTGCTTTGGCTTGAAGTTCAAAGGCACTACTTACTGCAAATGGTGGTGGATGATTTGGCTTGAAGTTGAAAGGCACTACTTACTGCAAATGGTGGCTTGGGAGCTTTGGCTTGAAGTTGAAAGGCACTACTCACTGCAAATGGTGGCAGGTGGTTTGGCTTGAAGTTGCAAGGCACTACACTGCAAATGCTGGTGGGTGATTTGGCTTGAAGATGAAAGGCACTTCTTACTCTCAGTGGGAAAAGCTTGTCCACATCAACTCTGTCTATCCCTCTCATCATTTTAAAGACCTCTATCAAGTCCCCCCTTAACCTTCTGCGCTCCAGAGAATAAAGACCTAACTTATTCAACCTTTCTCTGTAACTTAGTTGTTGAAACCCAGGCAACATTCCAGTGAATCTCCTCTGTACTCTCTCTATTTTGTTGACAACGTTCCTATAATTGGGCGACCAAAATTGTACACCATACTCCAGATTTGGTCTCACCAATGCCTTGTACAATTTTAACATTACATCCCAGCTTCTATACTCAATGCTCTGATTTATAAAGGCTAGCATACCAAAAGCTTTCTTTACCACCCTATCTATATGAGATTCCACCTTCAAGGAACTATGCACGGTTATTCCCAGATCCCTCTGTTCAACTGTATTCTTCAATTCCCTTCCATTTATCATGTACGTCCTATTTTGATTTGTCTTGCCAAGGTGTAGCACCTCACATTTATCAGCATTAAACTCCATCTGCCATCTTTCAGCCCATTCTTCCAAATGGCCTAAATCACTCTGTAGACTTTGGAAATCCTCTTCATTATCCACAACACCCCCTATCTTGGTATCATCTGCATACTTACTAATCCAATTTACCACACCTTCATCCAGATCATTGATGTACATGACAAACAGCAAAGGACCCACCACAGATCCCCGAGGCACCCCACTAGTCACCTGCCTCCAACCCGACAAACAGCCATCCACCATTACCCTCTGGCTTCTCCCATTCAGCCACTGTTGAATCCATCTTGCTACTCCTGCATTTATATCCAACAGTTGAACCTTCTTAACCAACCTTCCATGAGGAACCTTGTCAAAGGCCTTACTTAAGTCCATATAGACAACATCCGCTGCTTTACCCTCGTCAATTTCCCTAGTAACCTCTTCGAAAAATTCAAGAAGATTAGTCAAACATGACCTTCCAGGCACAAATCCATGTTGACTGTTCCTAATCAGACCCTGTTTATCCAGATGCTTATAACTCAGATAAAACATACCCGTCTTTGACTGCCTTAACTCAGACCATATTTCCAACTGATGTGTATTCTAGTGGATCTTTTAAAAGCTTTCCCCTTGATCCACAATTCTGCAAAGAGTTCTATTGTTTTTGAACTTACTAACTCGATCACCTACGTTTTTGCCCAAATCATGGACATGATCTGAAATTGCACAGGTTCCAGAACTGTCTGCGCTCAGCCCCTTCCCTACTCCCACTTCCGTGTGAACATCATTTCTTGCATCAGGTGTACAGCCACTGTCAGAGCATCATAGATATGTCACACAAGGCTCACAAACCTTTTTGTTTCTTTGATGTAGAGGCCACTGAATCACCTCCCCAGTCACCACCTTCAGCCATGATGTCGACAGGTGATCACAAACTCTGTAGCTCTGGAATAAACAATATTAACAGAACCATCAGGTGACAATTGAATGTGAAGGAAAACATTGCCTTGTGAACCAACACACAGCATTACAGTGCAGCGGAGATGTGGAAAACACCCCATCCAAACTAGATGGTAAACCCCTGCAAATTAACAAACAAGAAAAGTAGACCACCAAGCTCTTCATGTCTGCCCTGTCATCCATAAGACTATCTGATCTATCCAAGGCAGCAATTCATCATTTGTGCCAGATCCCTGAAGCTTTCAAACACCCTGATCACCGTATCACTATTCCAGACCAAACACGGCCAATCCCCAACATCCACATCTCACCTGTTTGGAGGCTTCAACTCACAGAGAAAGAGGAAAAATACCCACTGATGGGGAATTACTGTCACACTCTGCTGGCCCTATTCTTCCCACAACCCTGCCATCCAGGACAAAAGCTTCCACACCACCATGTTACCCATTGCCAAATTCCCCACTAGCTGGACAGGGAATTAAACCATTTCATGGGCCAACCGCAAACGTCCCAACTCTATAATCCCCACTGCTCCCATGCACATTCCACCACATCCCTGGAGTTCCCATTCCAGAATAGAAGGATTCTATCCCGGGCCTGGACTCTGCAGGGTCTCCATGATGTCAGGTGATGTCTGCAGTACCACCACCAGTCCCACTTCACAGGAGAATCATCCGTCTCATCTCTACAGGACGCTGCCCAAACCCGCCCAAAGGTTCATCGGACGGTGTTACCGGGAGAGAGCTGGGGACGTCAGGCCCGAGGAATGGCCCAGTAGGCGGGTGAACTGGGTTCATGCCTACAGCCATTCAAAGTAGGTGGAGTCGCCCCACGGGACATAAAGACGGGCGAGGAGAGGGAGGTCAGTTCACAGGAACTGCACCAGGACATCGAGCTCGTGGGCGGATCTGATTTGGACTCTGAAAATGGCGATGCCTGCATGTGTAATATGTGCTGTAAGAATTTCACTGTACAGTTACATATTGAACTACTGAACTGTTGAACAAACATCTGTTCCTCTCAGTACTCAGCTCTCCAACTGATTCATCCTCAACAAACAGGGATTATCCTGTGTTAACTTGCAGACATTCTCCATGATCATAACTGAAAGATACAATTCTGCATTAAATGGTACTACTTCTGGTCCTGAACTATCCCAGCTGTGGACAGGTGATCTCTCCCTACCTTTAAACAACATCTAGCATGTAAATCTAAAATGTTTGCTTATCTTACCACTGTGTGGGATCAGGTCAAGCACAAATCACTACCATTTCTCCTACAGTGTAATAAGGACAAAGTGCATTTACTTCATTGATAAAAACAGTAACTACTGAAAACAGTGAGTGGAAAGAGCACTGGTGGATGGTCCATTATCAAATGCTGCACAATCTGCTGAGTGTTTCAGCATGGCAGGCAGCATTTTATCTTATTCCTCAGATCTTCTGGAATAGCAATGTTTCTTTACATTTCCATGCCCCCCAAAAGTTGCAAAAGTCACGAGTCATCCCGGTCAATAGATTTATGCAAATGCCGTACTTCCACTCACACACCTGACAGACAGTCATAACTCGTTAGTTCTCATTTCATTATTCAAATCTGTACAAAATGCCTTCCATGCTACAAATCCTCAAAGTATATTTTCCTCTTGCTACCATTCTGCTGCTTCGTCTCCTGGGATCACTCTCTCTCCGCTGTGACCAGAGGCTGATAAAAACGAGCAACACTCCTTTACTCTGGCAAGCAAGAGGAAGTTGCTGGCTTGGCCAAAAATAATTGAAAACTGGAATAACAGCTTCAACATCTGACGCCCCAATATCATTATAAATAATTACCGTCAACGTTGAACCATTTAGTAACTGAAACAAAGTCCAACATTTACTTTACAAATGTATAGATCTGTGTCATTGTGCAGCATGAATCTCCACCGACACATCCAATGGCAAAACGTAACCTATTGCATTTATCTGTTTATTTATGTGTGTGTATATATATATATATATATATATATATATATATTCTAATGGTATATGGACACACTGATCTGTATTTATGCCGACAATGTTCTGTTGTGGTGCTGCAAAGCAAGAATTTAATTGTCCTATCTGGAACAAATGACAATAAACTCTCTTGACTTGACGAGCAGATGGCGATAAAACATGTGCAGAAGGCTCAGAAAGACCTTTACTCTGGTAATTGAGGACATTTTATCAGCAGAAATATCTGAAACCAGATTCTTTGACTCCACCAGACTGCTCAGACTACACATCAAGTGTCGGTTGCAACTTTATACAAGTGTGTGTGGTGGATGTGCAGCATGAATCTCCACCAACACATCCAATGACAAAACGCAGCAGCAGCAGCTGTTGCTCAACATGACTTTTCTGCTTCAAACTATCATTGGGACATATTTACTCACAACAATAAATTGAATGTGCTGCAGACAGACAAGAGAAAATCACATTCAATGGGGAATTTAACCCAAGTCTCTCCCTAAGATTAGACCCGTCTACTGGGGAGCGGCAGACAAAATACTCATCGATGGACGGATGTCAATCTGCTGTCCTCGCTCCCCGCCTGGATAGTGGTTCCCCGCTCCCAACAGCCGCCCCGAGTCTCCCCGCCCGGACTGCCAGTTCCTAAAATGGCCGCCAATGGCTTCACTCCAGCAGCCAATGGGATGCATGAGGGAGGGGGGTGGGTGCTGATCATGACTAATCATCCCCAATCAGTACCACGCTCCTGCCTTCTCCCCATATCCCCCGACTCCGCTATCTTTAAGAGCCCTATCTAGCTCTCTCTTGAAAGCTTCCAGAGAACCGGCCTCCATCGCCCTCTGAGGCAAATAATTCCACAGACTAACCACTCCCTGTGTGAAAAAGTGTTTCCTCGTCTCCGTTCTAAATGGCTTACCTGACGTCCCTTGTCAGCCACAGTCACCCCTAACTGCCCTTGGAATCTTTCTTCCTCTTTGGAATTAACTGATCCTGAACCTTGTGTATTATTCCCAGAAATACCTGCCTGCCATTGTTGTTCCACTGTCATCCCACCTAGGGTATCTTTCCAGTCAACTTTGGCCAGCTCCTTCCTCATGGCCCCATAGTCCCCTTTATTCAACTGCAACACTGACACCTCTGATCTACCCTTCTCCCTCTCCAATTGTAGATTAAACCTGATCATATTATGGTTACTACCTCCTAACAGCTCCTTAACCTCAAGTTACTTTATCAAATCCGGTTCGTTACACAACACTATATCCAGAATTGCCTTCTCCCTGCTAGGCTCCAGTACAGTACAAGCTGCTCTAAAAATCCATCACGGAGGCACTCCACAAACTCCCTTTCTTGGGGTCCAGTACTAACCTGATTTTCCCATTCTACCTGCGTGTTGAAATCTCCCATAACAAGCGTAGCATTACCTTTCTTCCTTGCTTCGTTGCAGCTAGTCGGGTGAATATTGATTTGCGAGGTGCGGCTGTAGTTCTGTGGGTGCAGTGCTCAGTATCTGCGTGCAAGCAGCTGCCTGTCCACAGTGTGGATTCCAAGCCTCACATTCCTCAGTACAGGGAGCGGTCTCGCTGCTGAACACAAGACCAACCGGTTTGACAACCTTCTACTGTATAATGTGCAGAAAGTACTTTTAATATTCCTGTTAACCCTTTCTGCCGGTAGGAATACAGCAACATGGATAGGATTTGAACATAACCTGGAGGAATTTTGTCAGCAGGGTCTCCATGATGTCAGGTGATGTCTGCAGTACCACCACCAGTCCCACGTCACAGGAGAATCATCCGTCTCATCTCTACAGGACGCTGCCCAAACCCGCCCAAAGGTTCATCGGACGGCGTTACTGGGAGAGAGCTGGGGACGTCAGGCCCGAGGAGTGGCCCAGTAGGCGGGTGAACTGTGTTCATGCCTACAGCCATTCAAAGTAGGTGGAGTCGCCCCACGGGACACAAAGATGGGCGAGGAGAGGGAGGTCAGTTCACTGGAACTGCACCAGGACATCGAGCTCGCGGGCGGATCTGATTTGGACTTTGAAAATGGCGATGCCTGCATGTGTAATATGTGCTAAAAGAATTTCACTGTGCTGTTACATATTGAACTACTGAACTGTTGAACAAACATCATTTCCTCTCAGTACTCAGCTCTCCAACTGATTCATCCTCAACAATCAGGGATTATCCTGTGTTAAGTTGCAGACATTCTCCATGATCATAGCTGGAAGATACAATTCTGCATTAAATGGTACTACTTCTGGTCCTGAAATATCCCAGCTGTGGACAGGTGATCTCTCCCTACCTTTAAACAACCTCTAGCATGTAAATCTAAAATGTTTGGCTATCTTACCACTGTGTGGGATCAGGTCAAGCACAAATCACTACCATTTCTCCTACAGTGTAATAAGGACAAAGTGCATTTACTTCATTGATAAAAACAGTAAATACTGAAAACAGTGAGAGGAAAGAACACTGGTGGATGGTCCATTATCAAATGCTGCACAATCTGCTGAGTGTTTCAGCATGGCAGGCAGCATTTTATCTTATTCCTCAGATCTTCTGGAATAGCAATGTTTCTTTACATTTCCATGCCTGCCCCCCAAAAGTTGCAAAAGTCATGAGTCATCCCGGTCAATAGATTTATGCAAATGCCGTACTTCCACTCACACACCTGACAGACAGTCACAACTCATTAGTTCTCATTTCATTAATCAAATCTGTACAAAATGCCTTCCATGCTACAAATCCTCAAAGTATATGTTCCTCTTGCTACCATTCTGCTGCTTCGTCTCCTGGGATCACTCTCTCCCGCTGTGACCAGAGGCTGATAAAAACGAGCAACACTCCTTTACTCTGGCAAGCAAGAGGAAGTTGCTGGCTTGGCCAAAAATAAATGAAAACTGGAATAACAGGTTCAACATCTGACGCCCCAATATCATTATAAATAATTACCGTCAACGTTGAGCCATTTAGTAACTGAAACAAAGTCCAACATTTACTTTACAAATGTATAGATCTGTGTCATTGTGCAGCATGAATCTCCACCGACACATCCAATGGCAAAACGTAACCTATTGCATTTATCTGTTTATTTATGTATATATATATATATATATATATATATGTATATATATATATATATATGTATATATGTATATATATATATATATATATATGTATATATGTATATATATATATATATATATATATATGTATATATATATATATATATATATATTCTAATGGTATATGGACACACTGATCTGTATTCATGCCGCCAATGTTCTGTTGTGCTGCTGCAAAGCAAGAATTTAATTGTCCTATCTGGAACAAATGACAATAAACTCTCTTGACTTGACGAGCATATGGCGATAAAAAATGTGCAGAAGGCTCAGAAAGGCCTTTACTCTGGTAATTGAGGACATTTTATCAGCAAAAATATCTGAAACCAGATGCTTTGACTCCACCAGACTGCTCAGACTACACATCAAGTGTCGGTTGCAACTTTATACAAGTGTGTGTGTGTGGTGGATGTGCAGCATGAATCTCCACCAACACATCCAATGACAAAACGCAGCAGCAGCAGCTGTTGCTCAACATGACTTTTCTGCTTCAAACTATCATTGGGACATATTTACTCACAACAATAAATTGAATGTGCTGCAGACAGACAAGAGAAAATCACATTCAATGGGGAATTTAACCCAAGTCTCTCCCCAAGATTAGACCCGTCTACTGGGGAGCGGCGGACAAAATACTCACCGATGGACGGATGTCAATCTGCTGTCCGCGCTCCCGCCCCGGATAGTGGTTTCCCCGCTCCCAACAGCGGCCCCGAGTCTCCCCGCCCGGACTGCCAGTTCCTAAAATGGCCGCCAATGGCTTCACTCCGGCAGCCAATGGGATGCATGGGGGCGGGGGGGGTGGGTGCTGATCATGACTAATCATCCCCAATCAGTACCAACGTTCCTGCCTTCTCCCCCATATCCCCCGACTCCGCTATCTTTAAGAGCCCTATCTAGCTCTCTCTTGAAAGCTTCCAGAGACTGGCCTCCATCGCCCTCTGAGGCAAATAATTCCACAGACTAACCACTCCCTGTGTGAAAAAGTGTTTCCCTCGTCTCCGTTCTAAATGGCTTACCTGACGTCCCTTGTCAGCACAGTCACCCCTAACTGCCCTTGGAATCTTTCTTCCTCTTTGGAATTAACTGATCCTGAACCTTGTGTATTATTCCCAGAAATACCTGCCTGCCATTGTTGTTCCACTGTCATCCCAGCTAGGGTATCTTTCCAGTCAACTTTGGCCAGCTCCTCCCTCATGGCCCCATAGTCCCCTTTATTCAACTGCAACACTGACACCTCCGATCTACCCTTCTCCCTCTCCAATTGTAGATTAAACCTGATCATATTATGTCACTACCTCCTAACGGCTCCTTAACCTCAAGTTACTTTATCAAATCCGGTTTGTTACACAACACTAAATCCACAATTGCCTTCTCCCTGCTAGGCTCCAGTACAGTACAAGCTGCTCTAAAAATCCATCACGGAGGCACTCCACAAACTCCCTTTCTTGGGGTCCAGTCCTAACCTGATTTTCCCATTCTACCTGCGTGTTGAAATCTCCCATAACAAGCGTAGCATTACCTTTCTTCCTTGCTTCGTTGCAGCTAGTCAGGTGAATATTGATTTGCGAGGTGCGGCTGTAGTTCTGTGGGTGCAGTGCTCAGTATCTGCGTGCAAACAGCTGCCTGTCCACAGTGTGGATTCCAAGCCTCACATTTCTCAGTACAGGGAGCGGTCTCGCAGCTGAACACAAGACCAACGGTTTGACAACCTTCTACTGTATAATGTGCAGGAAGTACTTTTAATATTCCTGTTAACCCTTTCTGCCGTAGGAATACAGCAACATGGATAGGATTTGAACATAACCTGGAGGAATTTTGTCAGCAGGGTCTCCATGATGTCAGGTGATGTCTGCAGTACCACCACCAGTCCCACGTCACAGGAGAATCATCCCGTCTCATCTCTACAGGACGGATGCCCAAACCCTCCCAAAGGTTCATCAAGAGGCTGTGGGGAACGGGGGCCCCACTGTCTGGGCGGGCGGGGTGACTCGGGGACGGGGAGCAAGGACAGCAGATTGACATCCATCCATCCATCCATCTGTGAGTATTTTGTCCGCCGCTCCCCAGTGCTGCAAATGTGAAATAAAGACCCACAGATGCTGCAGGTCTAAACTCAAACCAACAGATGCTGCAGGTCTAAACTCAAACCCACAGATGCTGCAGATCTAAACTCAAACCCACAGATGCTGCAGGTCTAATATCAAAGCCGCACGTGCTGCAGGTCAAATATCAAACCCACAGATGCTGCAGGTCAAATATCAAACCCACAGATGCTGCAGGTCTAAACTCAAACCCACAGATGCTGCAGGTCAAATATCAAACCCACAGATGCTGCAGGTCTAAACTAAAACCCACAGATGCTGCAGGTCAAATATCAAACCCACAGATGCTGCAGGTCAAATATCAAACCCACAGATGCTGCAGGTCAAATATCAAACCCACAGATGCTGCAGGTCAAAACTCAAACCCACAGATGCTGCAGGTCAAATATTAAACCCACAGATGCTGCAGGTCAAATATTAAACCCACAGATGCTGCAGGTCAAATATCCAACCCACAGATGCTGCAGGTCAAATATCAAACCCACAGATGCTGCAGGTCAAACATCAAACCCACAGATGCTGCAGGTCAAATATTAAACCCACAGATGCTGCAGGTCAAATATCAAACCCACAGATGCTGCAGGTCAAATATCAAACCCCATAGATGCTGCAGGTGTAAACTCAAACCCACAGATGCTGCAGGTCTAAACTCAAACCCACAGATGATGCAGGTCTAATCTCAAACCTGATAACACAACCTCAAGTTCCCATTTAGGATGCACACCACCTTTACTTTAAATAACGATGAGTCCAAATGGTGAACTCTCTCCACCAACCGAACATGTCACACGTCATGGGTGGAATTGGCTGCTCACACTTCTGCTCAAATAAAACAAATGCTGTTCCGACACGTAAACACAACTCTAACATTTACCACACATT
Source organism: Leucoraja ocellata (assembly GCA_036785375.1). Classification (NCBI taxonomy): domain Eukaryota; kingdom Metazoa; phylum Chordata; class Chondrichthyes; order Rajiformes; family Rajidae; genus Leucoraja; species Leucoraja ocellata. The sequence continues at coordinate 20,428 of JAWMAR010005715.1, forward strand.
TCTAATTCCAAGAAAGGTTAACATTGGCAAAGTCACCGACTGGTAGGTGGTTAATTGGAATAAGTTTGGAAATTATTAACTGTATTTGGAACTTTGATAAATTATTGGAAAGGCTAAATTTCACGAGAAGCAATCAATTGAGCTGTATAGAGTAATGAGATGAGGGGTGAAAGGGGGAGGACCACTTTCCCTCAGTAATTCGGTCGAATACAGGGTAGCACGGTGATACAGGAATTAGCTGAAAGATTGTAGACCTGGTGAAACGTTTCTCCCACCACAGGATCAGTACAAGATCTGGAACTCTGCCAAAATTACCTGTGAAGAAACGTATACACTAAAATGTGTGCTTGAAGACTGGTTACCAGAAGGTGGAATCTGACCGATGAACTCTTGCACAACCGGCAACGACACTGTGGGTCAAATAATTGGCTTCCTCTGTCCTCAATATATTGAAACCGCAAATTCCCAATGGTAGCTGGGGGATGGAGGTACCACTGGTAGACACAGTGATGAAGACAGGAACCCCAAGCACATTTTACACTGGGTGGAGCTGGGGCATCCCTGCATTGTTCCACCGTTCCTCAGAGTCAGAAACAAGCCACACCAGAAACACACCGACTACCGCCCCAGTCACAGATTCTGACCCCTGGATCTGGACTCTTCACAGGTGAATAACCAGGAATCAAGAGTGTTAAATTCTCACATGTACAATGGAACAATTATATTCTTACATGCAGCATAACATTACCACCCGGCATACATCCAATCTATGGACATTTCATTCAGGTCACCCCTCATTCATCTAAACATTAAAGAACAGAGGCCGAGCATCGGTCTCGCTACACACGGCAACGCCAGTCTGATGAACCTTGATGCAATATTATTCCTTATTAATGTCAATAAATGTTATCTAATACTCTTGTTGCTGCTGTAGCAAGGCACCATGTTCATTGTATAATAGTACAAAAACATTCACAGAATACAACATTGCTCCTTCATTGTCTGCTGGTGAGGATGGTCTCACATTTCCCACAGTCACCCCATCTGGCACCATGCTGTCACCCCACACACCCTGTCCCCACCCTGCCGAGCCCTCTCGCCACCCTCGACCTTCCTGAACCCTCTCCTCACCCTCCACACCCCCATCCTCAACCCCCTGAACCCTCTCCTCACCCTCCTGAACCCTCTCCTCACCCTCCACACCCCATCCTCACCCTCCTGAACCCTCTCCTCACCCTCCACACCCCATCCTCACCCTCCTGAACCCTCCTGGAGGGTGAAGGAGGGGGAAAGAGGGGAAGATGGAGGGAAGAGAGAGAGCGGGGAAGGAGGAGGGGGAAAGAGGGAGATGGAGGGAAGAGAGAGAGGGGGGAAGGAGAAGAGAGTGGGGGAGAAAGGGGGAAGGAGGAGGGGGAAAGAGGGAAGATGGAGGGAAGAGAGGGAGAGGGGGAAGGAGGAGAAGAGAGTGGGGGAGAGAGAGGGAAGGAGGAGGGGGAAAGAGGGAAGATGGAGGGAAGAGAGAGGGGGAAGGAGGAGAAGAGAGTGGGGGAGAGATAGGGAAAGGAGGAAGGAGGGAAAGAGGGGAAGATGGAGGGGAGAGAGGGGGAAGGAGGAGGGGGAAAGAGGGAAGATGGAGGGAAGAGAGGGAGAGGGGGAAGGAGGAGGGGGAAAGAGGGAAGATGGAGGGAAGGAAGAGGGGGAAGGAGGAGAAGAGAGTGGGGGAGAGAGGGGGAAGGAGGAGGGGAAAGATGGAAGATGGAGGGAAGAGAGAGGGGGGAAGGAGGAGAAGAGAGTGGGGGAGAGAGAGGGAAGGAGGAGGGGGAAAGAGGGAAGATGGAGGGGAGAGAGGGGGAAGGAGGAGGGGGAAGAGGGAAGAGAGGGGAGAGGGGGAAGGAGGAGGGGGAAAGAGGGAAGATGGAGGGAAGGAAGAGGGGGAAGGAGGAGAAGAGAGTGGGGGAGAGAGGGGGAAGGAGGAGGGGGAAAGAGGGAAGATGGAGGGGAGAGAGGGAGGGGGAGGGAGGAGAAGAGAGTGGGGGAGAGAGGGGAAGGAGGGGGGAAGAGCGAAGAAGAGAGGAGAGGAAGGAGTGATAGAGGGAAGGAGGAGAGGGGAGAGGGGTGGAGAGAGGGAAGGAAGAGGGAGAGAGAGGGAAGAAGGAGAAGAAGGAGGAGAGGAGAGAGGGAAGGAGGAGGATGGAGGGAACAGAGAGAGAGTGATGAAACCCACCCTCCTGAACCCTCTCCTCACCCTCCACCCCGAGTCTCCCCGCCCGCCCGGCGTCAGCTTCCTCCACCCCCACCCACACCTGTCAATGCCCGTTACCCGCTGTAACGGTCCTGCTGTAGTCGACCATTGGCCGCTCCCGCTCCCGGGGCCGAACAACTGTGGACAGTTTAATGCTGAATAGGGGGGTCGATCCAACGCGCCCGCTCGCGCACATTCCCGGTTTGAATGTGTCGTCTGTCGTCACCAACGGCCGCTCCCGGCCCCGGGCAACGGCGCCGAGCGCGTGAGCGAGTGAGCGAGGACCAGTGACGTCAACACGCAA
>JAWMAR010005716.1:5000-22966 GCA_036785375.1 Leucoraja ocellata
GGCCATTCGGCCCATCAAGTCTACTCCGCCATTCAATCATGGCTGATCTGTCTCTTCCTCTCCTGCACATTCTCCTGCCTTCTCCCCGTAACCCCTGACACATGTTTGGATATTTGAGTTGGTTTGGTTTGACTTGGTTTGGATATTTGAGTTTGAGTTTAGTTTATTGTCACCTGTACCGAGGCCACAGTGAAAAATTTTTGTCGTGTGCAAATCAGTCAGCGGAAAGATAATACATGATTACGATTGAGCTATCCACAGTGTACACATGCATGATAAAGGGAATAATGTGAATAATGTTTAACAGCAGATAAAGTGCAATCAAGTCCAATCAAAGATAGTCCTGGGGTCTCTAATGAGGTAGATAGCAGCTCTGGACTGCTCTTTAGCTGTTGGTAGGATGGTTCAGTTGCCTGATGTAACATGTCCCTGAATCTGGAGGTGTGCGTTTTCATACTTCTATACCTCTTGTCTGATGGGAGAGGGGAGAAGAGACAGGAACAAATTAACATAGTAAATGTTCACTATCCCTCTGAAGAGACTCACTGGCAAAATAAACCACCAGGGAATAGAGATGCAGGCATGAATATCCATTTTCCATCTTCATAAGATCTTTTAAACCTCTTCTAAAGGACCTGTCCCATTTTCACGACCTAATTCACGATCTTTTTTACTCGTGGACATTTTTCATCATGTAGAAAAAACGCCTCGACCTATGTGATGCCACGACTAGCATCACGGCCTGCCTTCGACCAGCATTACGACCTACCTACGACCTACCTACGACCTACCTACGACATTGTGACGACCATGCTACGAGTATGCTCCAAGGGCAAACTCGGCAGAGGGCGAGTACTTTAGTGGTGATGGAATCAGCTCATTAGCATCTTTACAAAGTTAAACATCATTATTTTGTTACCGGCCACGTGACCCATCTGTTTATTAGGCTTGAGTACCGGCACGCTTTTGTCTACAGAAAATGTACTGTCCTCAATCAATGCTTTTGTTTTGTCCTAACCGATTGGTATTGTTGGCTTGTTACTTACACAGGGAGGGTGAAGGGGAGAGGGTAGAGTGGACGTTGGATTGGGAAACAGAGCATCAATCCAATCCATGGCTGTCGTTAGAGCTCAGGGCCAGTGTTGACTCTGAACATCTCTCTGTCTGTGCGTGGGCATTGGAAGTTGGTCTTTAACACTGAACCATTCTAGACATTTGCCGCGCAAAAGTTGCTCTTTCACAATTTAGCTTAGTTTGAAGATACAGCGAGGAAACATGCCTATCGGTCCACCAAGTCCGCGCCGACCAATGATTCCCACATGCTTACACTTTCTTGCACACATTAGGGACAGTTTACAATTATACCAAGCCAATTAACCTACAAACCTGTGCATCTTTGGAGTGTAGGAGGAAACCAGAACACCTGAAGAAAACCCACGCAGGTCAGGTGGAGAACGTACAAACTTCGTACAGACAGCCCCCGTAGTCAGGATCGAACCCGGGTCCCTGGCGCTGTAAGGCAGCAACTCCACCACTGCGCCACCATGCCACCCTACTTTGTTGAATTGCATAGCATTTGGCATGAAACTGACTAGTTAGTTGGAATTTGACACAGGATTGCATCATGTTTTCCTACTACCTGGACCAGAGATGTCTGATGTCAGCAGAAGTAACTGATGGTGGCAAGTTAACCATTCAGTGTACTATCACACTGTAACGTATCAACACTTTAATATTGCAAGGAATCCACAAGTATAAATAAATGTTGCAATGGGAAACTTGAGAGTGGAATCAATGTTCCTAAGAACAGGATACTATCAACATTATCATAAATGTTTACAAACAATTCTAAAATTGTGTTTGGGTGCAATAACCTTGGATTTCAACGTCTGTCGGCTTCCACAGAAGGAGGATAGTGAACCAAGTGCCAGTCATTGTGACTCGCAGATTACCGCCATTCTCAATTTGCTTGGGAGAGGAAGTAAGGAAATCAGGAATATAGACAAAAAATGCTGGAGTAACTCAGTGGGACAGGCAGCACCTCTGGATAGAAGGAAGGGCTGACATGAGAGTCAGGGGAGTGGGAGACACAGAGATATGGAAGGGTAAGGTGTGAAAATGCGAGATCAAAGGGGATGAAGTTCAGGGAAAATGTAGAATAGATTGGTAAAGATTGATTTTTCACTGATCTTGTCCAAATTAAGAATTAGATTTCAGAATCCTAACTGGGAGAACTCGAACAGCAAGCTTTGGAACAGACAGGTATCAATTTGAAAGAATAAGCACATCTGAGGTGTAACTGTTGTCATTATCAAACATGACCATCCAATTGTGCACAGCAAGCCTCACATAAATAGTCTGAGGAAGGGTCTCGACCCGATTCATCACCCATTCCTTCTATCCAGATATACTGCCTGTCCCGGCTGTGTTACTCTGACAATTTGTGTCTATCTTCACATAAAAAACAGGCCAACATCCCTCAACTTATGCAGTGAAGAAAGGAACTGCAGATGCTGGGTTATACCAAAGTTAGACACAAAGTGCTGGAGAACTCAGTGCTCAGCAGCTCAGGCAGCATCTCTGGAGAAAAAGGATGGTGACATTTCGGGCATGAAGAAGGGTCTCGACCCGAAGCTCCAGCACATTGTGTCTGTCCCTCAACTTATGAAAGAGGTGCGTACTTGGAAAATAATGACCTGCTGCAGTAAAATGTTGTAAACCGAAAGACAGGCTGAAACGTGCAATGAGAATTCCGTTACCGTATGTCCCACGCCCAGAGACTGAAGTGTAAGCTGTTAGAAGGGAAAATGGCATTTGTAACATTGAAGACATATATATACCTTGCGGAGCCAATGGCACAATAGCAAAACTTCATAAAGCAAATGTATGTAAACCAGCTAATACTTTAGGAATAAATCATCTGCTGATGCAATTAGCAGTGTATTTGAGGGGAACCTTAAGACCATGACATACAAGCAGAATTAGGCCATTCGGTCTATTGAGTTCGCTCCGCCATTCGATCTTATCTGATCCATTTTCCCCTCTCAACCCCTTCTCCCCATGACTTTTGACACCCTTACTAAACAAGAACCTTTGAATCTCCGCTTAAAAAATATCCAAAGACTTGGCCTCCATGGCCGTCTGTGACACTGGATTCCACAGATTCACCACCCTCCGACTAAGGTTACATCCTATTATTCAGAGGCCGTGCCCTCTGGTCCTAAACTCCCCTACTACTGTAAATATTCTTTCCATGCACACTATATCTGGGCCTTTCATATGGAACGATCATCGGAGGTGGTATTTGAGGCAGGTATTATCACACTTAGACAGGTACATAAATAGGATAGGTTTAGAGGGATATGGGCCAAGCAGGGGGCAGAAGGGGCTAATGTAGTTGGTCAGCATGGGCTAGTTGGGCCGAAAGGCCTGCTTCCACAAATGCGTGACACTTTGACTCGATTATTCAGTACCACAGTATGCCAAAGAGTACTTCTTAATATTTCTTCAAAATAATGCCTTGAAGTTAATTTTTTACATTCATTTCGAGTTTATAATTGGTTTGTATAGGAGAGAACTGTAGATGCTGGTTCAAACTGAAGATACACACAAAAGCTGGAGTAATTTAGCGGGTCAGGCAGCATCTCTGGAGAGAAGGATGAGACTAAAGAAGCATCTCAACCTGAAACGTCACCTATTCCCTTTCTTCAGAGATGATGTCTGACCCGCTGAGTTGCTTCAACATTTTGTGTCTATCTTCAGTTTAATGTCCCACCAGAGATACGAGCCCCATCGATGAAACACTCATTCAGAACTGCCCTGACATTCTACCCAGCTTTCAGCCCCAATTCTTCCAACTCAAGAGCTGAGAATGTTTGTATTGAATCAGCATCAAACACATCATCTTTGTTTATCCATTATTATTTAAATGTATTTTTAGGGCTGACATTTCAAGTGCTTCATCAATAAACTATTTCCAGATGCTGGAAGATAATATGTTATTTGCTCGTTTCATATGAGATGGGTGATGCCGAGATGGCAGCCTCAACAACAGCCTGTGTGTTATTTTTACTTTATTTTTTATTTTTAGTGTGTCTAAAATGTATGTTTTAATGTTTTTCGGTATGTTTTATGTGGGGGGAGGGGTGGGGAATAGGGGGAAACCGTTTTCAGTCACCTATCTCGACGGAGATGTGATTTTGTTCCGTGTCACATCACCGTCCCCCCTTGCGGCCTAACAACTGGATTGGGGCGGCCTTTCCTGGAGACCGGCCTGGAGCTTCAAGCCGCAAGCGCGGCGCGGACTTACCATCACGGAGCGGGCAATGCTTTGCCAAGGAGCGCCGTGGAAGTGCTCCGACCGCTGGGCCTGTAGGCTTTAAAACCATGAAGCCGCGGTCTCCGGTAAGAAGTGGCCGACTCGGGAGCTCCATGAAGTGTTCCGATCCATCCTGTCGCCGGAGTTTCGATCATGCCGACAAGAGGGCTTGAATAGCGGACCATCGGCAACAGCCCTGTTCAAAGGCCCCGACCACCACGGTGAACAAAGGAGGAAGATGACTGAACTTTATTGCCTTCCATCACAGTGAGGAATGTGGATTCCACTGTGGTGGATGTTTATGTTACATTTATTGTGTATTGCGTTCTTTTTTACTTGTATGGCTGTGAGGTAACTCAAATATCTATGTATTAAAACTGGTGCATTTGACTAAATGTGAAATTGAACTTGAACTTGAGTCTTTCCATCAGTAAGTGGATGGTTCAGCACAGCTAGTCTCCATATCTTGCTGTAATTATGACCTTTAGTTAAGCATTTCACTATGAACTTGGCTTAAATATTGTTTAAATATTAGAATGAATAACTCAGTGATGCAATTAGCCCTGTATTCGAGGGGGGGGGGGACCATCAGACCATAAGACATACAAGCAGAACTAGGCCATTCGGCCCACCAAGTCTGCTCCGCCATTCGATCATATCTAATCCATTTTCCCTCTCAACCCCATTCTCCCCATAATCTTTGACGCCCTTACTAACCAAGAACCTAACAATCTCCATTTTACAAATACCCAAAGACTTGGCCTTTATTGAATTATTTTCAATAATTATTGAAAAGCAATAATTGAAAAGCAATAATAAGCAGAAAAGTCCAAATTGTAATTCATTCTAGAACTCATTATTTTACCAGTGCTCTGATGACCTTGCCATTCTGAGCTTTCCCTCCTGGATGCCTGAAGCTTTTCCCTGCAAAATATGTGGATAGGCAGCCAATTGGTACAGCTGGTAGCCCACCAGAGAATCGCGTTCAATCCTGACTTCAGCTGCTGTCTGTGTGGAGTTTGCACTTTCTACCTCAGATTCAGTCCAGGTGCTTGAATTTCCTCCCACATCCCAAAGACGTGTGGGTTTAAAAATGAATTAGCCTCCATATTTAAAAATAAAAATTCTTAATGTGTAGGGAGTGGATGAAAAAGTGGAATGACATATAATGTAGCAACAAGGAACTGCAGATGCTTGTTTACAAAAAAAGTTGTAAAGTGCTGGAGTAACCCAGAGGGTCAGGAAGCATCTGTGGAGAACATGCATAGGTGCAGTATGTGTTTGGAGCGTGGGAAGAAACCGGAGCTCCCGGAGAAAACCCATGTGGTCACAGACAAACTCCGTACAGATAGCAGCCGTAGTCAGGATCAAACACAGATCTCTGGTGTGGTAAGGCAGCAACTCTACCGCTGCACCACTGTGCCTTCTCTACCTCTCATCCACCTTTTATTCCCGTACTCCAATCAGTCTGAAGAAGGGTCCCAACCCAAAACGTCATCTATCCACGTCCTCCAGAGATGCTGCCTGACCCGTCGAGTTACACCAGCACTTTGTAATTGTTTTCTTAAACCAACACCTGTAGTTCCTTGTGTCAGCCGTTGAGGGTGTCCCCTGAGCCTGCTTTCCTTGAGGAAGAGTTTACAGTTTGGGGGTTGTGTCAGAGTAACAGGGGTTCATTTAGTGGCAGCAATGGATGCACTGCACACATAATGTGCTGGTGTCGATACTTGTGGGGGGGGGGGGGGAGTGGAAGTTTAATATGATGAATAGTGTGTGGTTATTCTGACATAGATGGTTAAGACTATTTCCATTTAAGGATGAATAATTGCACCTTTTTGATATTCAATTTCATCACTATGCATGAATGCATTCAATTCTGAGATGATCGCTGTGCTTATTCCTGGAACTGTGTCTGTGATTAATACTGAACAGTGAAGGTTTGTCTGTAAATTAAATTCCATCCGTCAGCAGCAAGCAATTGAATTGTTATGCTTTATTTTTCACTTCTGTGGAAATGCATTCAGTTTTGCAACATAAATGCAACTCGAAAGGTTCAGGAAATGTGATCCAGTGCTTCTGGTCATTATTCATGTGTTTGTCAGATGTCTAGTGTGATAGGACAGGCATGAGGTGATGTCTGTAGTTGGGTAGTGCCGATGTGGAATATTGGTAGGTGCAGCAGTAGAGTTGCTGCCTCACAGCGCCAGAGACCCAGGTTCGACCTTGACTATGGGTGCTGTCTGTGGAGTTTGTACCTTCACCCTGTGACCGCATGGGTTTTATCTGGGTGCTCCAGTTTCCTCCCACACTCCAAAGACGTGCAGATTTGTCAGTTAATTGGCCCTCTGTAAATTGCACCTAGGGCGTAGGGAGTGGATGAGAATGGGGGATAACGTAGAACTCGTGTGATTGGGTGATCGACGGTCGGTGTGGCCTTGGTGGGCAAAGAGGCCTGATTCCATGCCGTTATCTCTAAACTTCAAACCCTATCATATGCTGATACACACCTGCTCTGCCTCTTCTGAAATCCTCAGTTCAGAGCAGGGAATGATCACTTCCTGCAGTGCAGCAGCTTGGTGGAGACCTGCCTTTCATGGGCGGAGCTCAGACATCACCCAGCACACGTTGGTCAGGTCTGTCTGTCTGTCTGTCTGTCTGTCTGTCTGTCTGTCTGTCTGTCTGTCTGTCTGTCTGTCTGTCTGTCTGCCTGTCTGTCTGTCTGTCTGTCTGTCTGTCTGTCTGTCTGTCCATCTATCTATCCATCTATCTACACACATACATATATAAACATATACAAACACACATAAAATATGTAGATACATATATTGTTTATAATACACACACATAGACACCATATTATATGTATGTGCATTATACATATACATATTAAATGCTATATAATATACTGCATTTAAATACTTTACACACATACACATATACATATGTAATATATATTGTATACACACACACACACATTGATCTATATTACTAAAAGTCTCATCTTGGCCACTTCCTGTTGCAGTGTATATTGATTTTAGGAAAAACGCAGTCACTTACGGCTGTGATTTTTGGCCATCTTACTCAGAGTCCCCCTCCGCTGGTCACGACAAGAGGATTTTTCCCATCGATGAAAAATAAAAGACTTATTAATGTTTTAAAAATGTTGAGATTCTCTCTACTGGAGGCCATGCCCCTTCTGGAGGGACTATAAAATCCGGATGTGTGAAGGTGCCTCGGTTGTCTGCAAGATGGGGGAGCGAGAGGTCGCAATTCTCAGCTGAGCTGCGAATAACATTGAACACGTGTCTACTAAACTGTGAGTGGTTTTACTGACTTGTCAGTGCCCTTAATGTAGTTTGAAAATGTAAAAGTGTTTTTTGGTTTGAGAATGAAACAGTTGTCCTGCCTCATTGAAAAGTTGGTTTGAGAATGCAAAAGTTGCCCTGCCTCATGGAAAGGTTGGATTGAGAATGCAAATGTTGCCCTGCCTCATCGTAAGGCTGCTGGCCCTGATGGCATCCCCGGGCGCGTGCTCAGAGCCTGTGCTGCGCAGCTGACAGACGTCTGGGCTGACATCTTCAACCTGTCACTTGCCCAAGCAGTTGTCCCCACTTGCCTTAAAGCCACCTCCATCGTGGCAGTGCCAAAACACTCAACTGCGGCAAGCCTCAACGACTTCCGCCCAGTTGCACTTACCCCCATCATCACCAAGTGCTTCGAGAGGCTGGTCCTGGCACACCTCAAAAGCTGCCTATCCCCCACACTGGATCCCTATCAGTTTGCCTACCGCAAGAACAGGAGTACGGAGGATGCCATCTCAACAGCACTTCACTCCGCCCTCTCCCACCTCGACAACAGAGACACTTATGTAAGAATGCTGTTCATCGATTACAGCTCAGCATTCAACACCATTATTCCATCAAAACTGATCACCAAACTCGGTAACCTGGGCATCGACCCCTCCCTCTGCAACTGGATACTGGACTTTCTAACCAACAGACCCCAGTCTGTGAGGTTAGACAAGCACACCTCTTCAACCTTCACCCTGAACACCGGCGTTCCTCAGGGCTGTGTGCTGAGCCCCCTCCTCTACTCCCTCTTCACCTATGACTGCACACCTGTACATGGTACTAACACCATCATCAAGTATGCAGATGATACAATGGTGATTGGCCTCATCAGCAACAACGATGAGCTGGCCTACAGGGAGGAGGTCCAGCACTTAACAGCATGGTGCGCTGACAACAACCTGGCCCTTAACTCCAAGAAGACCAAGGAGCTCATTGTAGACTTCAGGAAGTCCAGCGGCGGCACGCACACCCCCATCCACATTAACGGGATGGAGGTGGAACGTGTTTCTAGCTTCAGGTTCCTGGGAGTCAACATCTCCGATGACCTCTCTTGGACCCACAATACCTCTACTCTGATCAAGAAGGCTCATCAGCGTCTCTTCTTCCTGAGGAGACTGAAGAAGGTCCACCTGTCTCCTCAGATCCTGGTGAACTTCTACCGCTGCACCATCGAGAGCATCCTTACCAACTGCATCACAGTATGGTATGGCAACTGCTCTGTCTCCGACCGGAAGGCATTGCAGAGGGTGGTGAAAATTGGCCAACGCATCACCGGTTCCACGCTCCCCTCCATTGAGTCTGTCCAAAGCAAGCGCTGTCTGCGGAGGGCGCTCAGCATCGCCAAGGACTGCTCTCACCCCAACCATGGACTGTTTACCCTCCTACCATCCGGGAGGCGCTACAGGTCTCTCCGTTGCCGAACCAGCAGGTCGAGGAACAGCTTCTTTCCGGCGGCTGTCACTCTACTTAACAACGTACCTCGGTGACTGCCAATCACCACCCCCCCCCCCCGACACTTATTATTTTTTTATTCAAATCGTTTGCTATGTCGCTCTTCAAGGGAGATGCTAAATGCATTTCGTTGTCTCTGTACTGTACACTGACAATGACAATTCAAATTGAATCTGAATCTGAATCTGAATCTGAATCTGAAAAGTTGGTATGAGAATGCAAAAGTAGCCTTGCCTAATTGAAAAGTTGATTTGAGAATGCCTTGCCTTATTGAAAAGTTGATTTGAGAATGCCTTGCTTAATTGATAAGTTTGTGTGAGAATGCAAAAGTTGCCTTGCCTAATTGAAAAGTTGGTTTAAAAATGCAAAAGTAGCCTTGCCGTCTCTACAATTCAAAGTCTAATCTTGACCACTTCCTGTTTGCGCTCTATATTGATTTTAGGAAAAACGCTACCATGTACGGCTGTGATTTGTGGGCAACTTACTCAGTCCCTCTCCGCTCATCAGGTGCCGAGGATTTTTCCCATCGATGAAAAATAAAAGAGTTATTAGTGTTTAAAAAATGTTGAGATCCTCTCTCCTGTCAATCACGCCATGAAGGCCACACCCCTTCTTGTGGGAGGGACTATAAAACCTGGAAGTGTGGGCGCGGCTCAGTCTCTGCAAGAAGGGGGAGGGAGAGGTCATATATATATATTGGTCTGGCTGTATGATAATTCGCATGTCACTGTACCTTAATTGGTCCACGTGACAAAAGATCTTTGAAACCTACGAATCTTTGGAATGTGGGGGTAAAACGGAGAACCCGGGGAAAACCCGTGTGGTCACAGGGAGAATGTACCATCTGAGGAAGGACAGTATTGCCATAGAGGGAGTGCAGAGACGGTTCACCAGACTGATTCCTGGGATGTCAGGACTGTCTTATGAAGAAAGACTGGATAGACTTGGTTTATACTCTCTAGAATTTAGGAGATTGAGAGGGGATCTTATAGAAACTTACAAAATTCTTAAGGGGTTGGACAGGCTAGATGCAGGAAGATTGTTCCCGATGTTAGGGAAGTCCAGGACAAGGGGTCACAGCTTAAGGATAAGGTGGAAATCCTTTAAAACCGAGATGAGAAGAACCTTTTTCACACAGAGAGTGGTGAATCTCTGGAACTCTCTGCCACAGAGGGTAGTTGAGGCCAGTTCATTGGCTATATTTAAGAGGGAGTTAGATGTGGCCCTTGTGGCTAAGGGGATCAGGGGGTATGGAGAGAAGGCAGGTACGGGATACTGAGTTGGATGATCAGCCATGATCATATTGAATAGCGGTGCAGGCTCGAAGGGCCGAATGGCCTACTCCTGCACCTAATTTCTATGTTTCTATGTTTCTATCTCCACACATATAGTTGGACTTCTTCACTGGGATAGAAGGCTGACAATGGTTTGTTTATCCTCTAATGGCATAAAGATAGTTTTTGAGGAGACAGAGTTGAGGTGCCTGTTGTAGGTGTAGGAAGGAACTGCAAATGCTTGTTGAAACCAAAGATAGACACAAAAAGCTGGAGTAACTCAGCAGGTCAGACAGCATCTCTGGTGAAAGGGAATAGGTGATGTTTCGGATCGAGATCCTTCTTCAGGCAAAATGGGGTCAGGGGAGTTGGAAAGAAGGGTGTCGGCCCGAAACGTCACCTATTCCGTTTCTCCAGCTTTTTGTGCCTATTGTCGGTGGGCCACGTTTCCATAGATCACACCAAAGCATGGTCGACCAGAAGCTTAGTACTGCACCTTGTTGTTTCCAACTCTGGATTTCTCTGCTCCCCTTGCCCCACTCAATCTGAAGCAGGGTCTTGACCAGAAACATTGCTAATCCATTCCCTCCACAGCTGCTGCCTGACCATAAAACATTGGAGCAGAATTAGGCCATTTGGCCCATTGAGTCTGCTCCAGCATTCAAACAAAGAATCTCACCGTGACTTGTCACATGTGATAATGAAGTAAAAAGTACCATTCATTCAATCTTGGCTAATCTCATTACCCTCTCAACCCCATTCTCCTGCCTTCTCCCCATAACCTTTAACATCCATATTAATCCTGACCCTATCAATCTTGGTCCACTGAGTTACTCCAGCACTTTGTGTTTTAACATCCTAGGCCTCCAGGATTTCACAAACACAGTGATAAAGGAGTAGGCACAAAATGCTGGAGTGACTCAGTTGCTCAGGCAGCTTCTCTGGAGAGAAGGAGAAGGTAACGTTTTGGCCCAGAACCCTTCTTCAGATTGAAGAAAGGTCCCAAGTCGAAAATTCACTAGCTCCTTTTCTCCAGGAATGCTGCCTGACCTGTCAAGTTACACCTGCATTTCATGTACATGTTCATAAATTATAGGAGCAGGATTAGGCCATTCGCCCTCATCAAGTCTACTCTGCTATTCCATCATGGCTAATAGTAAGATTAAACGAGTACTTACCAGTATGAAGTTTGATCTGTATTTTATGAGGAGTTACGGTGAGGTATTACGTGAAGATCCCAGCCCAGTGCGCATGTGCGGCATACTTCGAAGCAGCGGTGTGAAATCACAGGATAGACATAATATTTGAAGTAACATAGTAAAGATCACGAGACATCAGTTTATTAGTTTGATCTATATAATGAGGGTGGGAGCGGCGGGCACGTAATACCTCACCGTAACTCCTCATAAAATACAGATCAAACTTCATACTGGTAAGTACTCGTTTAATCCTACTATTTTACTTCGGAGTCACGTGAGTGATTCCGTGAAGACTTCAAAGGTCTGTGATTTCAAACCGTGTAACAGTTTTTATTTCACTCACTGCCGAAGTTTTTGAGGGAGGAAGTGTTATCGTAATATACCAGTGGATCTGCTTTCAAAATAAACAGAAAAGTATTTGTTAACAATAACAACATAAATAGCTCCCCTGAGCTTAAATTAATATTGCAGTTTGTAATATTCTTCTGAAATTAAATCAGGTTTACCAACGGTTTATAATAAAAAATGTTCTGAACGTCGTTCCCTTGACCATTCTGCTGTATTGAGAATGTGGTCAACCGGGATGTCCATTCGTTCAGCCGCTGATACCAATGCTGCCCTAGTGGAATGGGATTAAATGTATTATTATCTGTTCCAGCAGCTTTCAGTACCTGTTTGAGCCACCTTGGAGTGGTTTGGCTCGTACCCCGTCTTGGGTTACTGTGGTTGACCCATAGGCTTTCCTCTCCCTCTAAGATTGTGGGATGTGTCTATATATAGTAGTAGATGGATCACCACACTCAACCTGGACTCTGGTGGGTAGGCCCGGAATCCCACCAGTGAATTGGGCGTTCCTGGTCCATATAGCCATATGACGATTACAGCACGGAAAACACAGGCGATCTCGACCCTACTAGTTCGTGCCGAACTCATAATCTCGCCTAGTCCCATATACCTGCGAGTTAGATTTTACCAGACCTAAAATATGAACGTGATGCGTCTGGGGTAATCACCATGTTATCCAGTCTAGTTTATGGAGTGACCGGACTCTGTGAGCGTGTACGAGAGCCATAAGCATGATCGTTTTTAACATAGATTAAGCAAGCTGAGGGATCTGGCTGGTGCCATTCTCTGAGATATGTCAATATCACACCAATATCCCATACATGGGTATACCTGGGTTTTTGGGGCTTATTATTATAGTTGCCCTTCATAAGTTTACCTTCAGTGGATGGGATCCCATGCTCTGCTGTCATGCTGTTTTAGATAAGCAGACAAGGTGCTCCATGCTGTATTTACGGCACTGTAACTCACCTTTTGGTCATGGTGTAGATGTTCCAGGAACTCCAATACGTCAGTGGTTGAATAGTTCGGTATGTTGTCCCTCCGTCGTGGCAGTATTTTACCCATGTTAGCTTTTAGTGACTGTTCGCAGGGATGCCGACATGGTGGTCCCTTAGATAATCCCAGTCCCTGGTAAGGTCTATTCAAACCCTGCACCCAGGAGTTTGATGTTTCCCTGGCATGGGTGGCTTGTGCCTGATACTGGGTTGAGTCAGCAACCATGGTCCACTAGGGAAATCCATAGGTGACTCGCCCACCGTGTCGTGATGAACTGGGAACCATGGCTGTGTAGGCCGGTCGGGCACGTTCAATATCTCGGAGGCTCCCATCTGTATTGCGAAGTGCCCGTCTGATGAGGCAGAAGGGAGGAAGGCAAAGCAAATTCCCCCTTCCAGCGTGTAGGCATCTATCGCTGCTGCCTCTAATCTGGTTCCTAAGTCACATACATAGGTTACTGGTGATTCCGTCTTGTGCAACCAATTGATATCTGGCTTTCAAACTGCTTAATACCGTTAGCAGATATTTTGGGTTTAACATCTATTCAATGTAATCATAAATTTTACCCCGTGACATGGTGTCTCCCACTGTGTTCTAGCTTCCTAGGACATAGGCAGCTGATAGTTAAAATGTCTTTTGACACACCATTGCCAGATTTGTTTGACCAATTTGATGCACAACAATGATTATTATGCTCCCCATATGGTTGATATAAGCCACCACCATAGTATTATCAATCCGTAACCACATATGTACGTGCTGCATTTGAAATGCATATGTTTTTTAGCCCAATAGGCGCTCACCAATCCCAAGTAGTTGATGCCCGGAATGTGTAGTAACGATGTTTGTGAATTGGTCCATCTGTTACCTGTGCTGGATATGGAGTTTAGTTGCTCCCCAGCCTAAAGTATTGGCATCGGTTTTTAATAACCAAGTTGGGATTGGTGATGATAATAGGGCTGAAAACTATGCCAAATATATGTCTACCCACCATCTTAATTGTGATATAGCTTCAGTGGGTACATTCATGATTTGATTATAGTGACCCAAGTACCTTGGCAAAGTAACAGTCATATGGACGGAATTATTATTGAAGCCCAGATAATCCTTGGTAGTTAACGCTTCAATTCTGGTTTATCTGGGCGTGGGATAAACCTCAGAGCTTTAGGGAGCTGTTTCGTAGCTAGAACTGCTGCCACAGCTAATTCCTTTGTTTCCCCTAATATGAGGATATCATCCACTATATGCCATGATTATGCTTGTTTCTTAATTTTTTCATGGCCATTTTTGTAATATTTATAATAGTTTAGGCCTGAGGTTAGACCATAGGGAATGCTCTATGCTCCCATAGTTGCCCTAACCGGGATATCCATTATCCAGGTAATTTTTTTTAGGTATCTATAATGATTCTAGTGTATGGGTATAAGATAGTTAGCATCTTCCATATCAATGCTCCCCATAGGTATCCTTTGGAGATCAGATGTCTGGCAGTGACAAAACCCGTCTCCATCTTACAGTGTATATACTCAACAGATTATTTAGTGATATTAGATCAATGATGATGCTACATTCACCATCTTTTGTAGTTTTGGTGAATATATTCGATACAAATTCCAATGGTTCATGTTTACTCCCATGATCAGTTTAGTAATGAGCCTTTCTAGTTCAGCTTGACCTTCTCACTTTCTCAGAGGGAGAAAATGCCCTTTGGGCGCATTGCTGAACTGGCGGTAATATGCCCAATTTGAATTCGTTTTTATCCTCTAATACTGTTGAGTATATTTTGGTTATTTGTGACAGCATCCCATGCTTTATCAACAAGTGTAAATGCCCCCCCCCCCCCCTCCCCCGCAGTTAGTAGAACACCCTTATTTAGTGTAAACTGGGAGGAAGCAGACTACCTACCTCCATGTTTATTGTTTTTTCATGAAGGCCTAGTTTGCTGGTATGCTGGTGCTGTCGGTGGGGCGGCGCATTTTCCCACGGCTCCGCTCTGGTCCCCGTCTAAAAAGAACTTTGGGGGTAATGTGAAGCGGTCGCCAGGCTTTCACCAGTCCTTGTTTGATATTGCTGGTGGATGCCGAGGGGTGCTGCCAGCTGGGTGTTGGATGCGATGTCCTGCTCGTTCCATGGCCTGCCCTCAGGAGGCGCACAGGTTTAGCTGCCTCTCTTCCCGCAGCAGCGGTTTGCATAGCCCCGTATATTTGGGGTTGCGGGCAGGTCTTATATGCACCATTGTTCAGTCTAGTCTACCAAATTTGGGAACATCTTAGGCGTCAGCACCCTGGTAGTGCAACGGGATAGTCTCATCCTGGGAGAACCACCTTGGTGATCATGGCGTCTCGCCTGCGAGTATGATCCGTGGAAAACGAGCAAAGGCGGTGACATCTTGACCCTCTGTTAGGAGCTTCAGAATTCGCTGCTTTTAGCTCTTGTCTGCGAGTCTACTAGACCCAGCTGCCTGCGGATTTGCCTCTAGAAAGGCCTGCTCCAGCAGGGCTTTGTTGGAAGATGGTCGCGTGGAGGAGCCATGTAGTGGCCCACGACACCCAGTAGCTCTTCTTGATCCTGCTCCCCTGGCATACTGCTGTTCTCGTCCGCCTGCCCAGCGTTTAAGCCAGCCCAGCCCTGGCCTCCTTAGCTAGCCTCAAAAGAGGGAGCAAAAGGGTGTGCTATAAATTGGAGGAGGCATAGCTCAAACTCCGCTGTTGCATCAATCCCTCGTCAAGGGAGATGGCTAGTGCAATAGCACTGGGGTAGGAGTGTCAGCTCCCTTGGCATTCAGCCAGTGCCCCTTTATTCCTGGAGGTGAATTCCATGACCTCCTCTGGCTTGGGGAGACAGACATACTTATTTTTGCTGTCTCCAAACTGTTCCAGTTTTGGAGGAAGTTGGTTCCTGTAGAACCTGTTAAATTGGGAAGATTGTTATCTTACCTGTATGTAGAGGCTGCCTGCTGTTTTTCAGGCGGCATTGTAGCGGTTCCCGGGCGGCGATTCTCCTTGTCAGGAGTCTGCAGGGCTGCCGGTCGGGTTTTTAAACTTCCCGCCGGTCCGCTGCTGTTCACCAAACAGCTGTTCAGCGGACCGGCATCAGCGCAGCTCCCTGCAGCGGTCCGCAGCGTGTGCGGTCCCGTTTGCGCCCAGCCCCCTCCACTGTCGGCTCCTTCGCTGGAGTCGAACGGGGGCCGCTGCCTCTCTACTTTGCTCCCCCTGGAGCAAAAACCACAAGGCCCGATTAAGGTAAGTACTTACCTCACGTTCCTTGGATGCGGGAGCTGCCGACTCCCGCTGGCCGCGTTCTGCACAGCTGTGCGATAATGCCGCACATGCGCACTGGGCTGGGATCTTCACGGAATCACTCACGTGACTCCGAAGTAAAATTATATGTCTATGAATCTACAGATCTTGGCTGGGAACCTGGTGCTCACCACAATTGTTCCCAATTGGGTCCCGCACCCCCTAAGGCCGGTCCTGGTCTGGGCTGCTGGCCTTGCTGTGAAGAAAACAAATTCACGTGTTATAGGAGTGGATTTAGGCCATTCAGCCCATCAAGTCCACACCGCCATTCAATCATTGCTGACCTCTCCCTCCTAACCCTATTTTCCTGCTTTCTCCACATAACCCTTGACACCTGCACTAATCAAGAATCTATCTATCTCTGTCATAATAATATCCACAGCCGTCTGTGGCAATGAGTTCCACTGATTAACGACATTCTGGCTAAAGAGGTTCATCCTCATCTTTAATTCTGGGGCTGTGCCCTCTGGTCCTAGACTCTCCCACTGGTGGAAATATCCTCTCCACATCTACTCTATCCAGGCCTTTCACTATTCTGTACGTTTCAATGAGGTGCCCCCGCTCATCCTTCTAAACCCCAGCGAGTACAGGCCCAGTGCCGACAAACGTTCATCGTACGTTAGTTAACCCCCTCATTCCTGGGATCATTCTTGTAAATCTCATCTGGACCCTCTCCAAGAAACACCGGTCACAGGAAGGGGCTGGAGGGGAGGGAGATCGTTACGGAGATAATGAGGGAAGGGGGGTACAGAAATAGGGGGGAGGGGAGTGTATGGGCTGGATGGGTGGAGGTTAAACAGACAGGGAGGGGCAGCGAGACCTGGGTGTATTTGTACACCGGCCACTGAAAGTTAGCGTGCAGGTACAGCAGGCAGTGAAGAAAGTTAATGGAATGTTGGCCTTCATAACAAGAGGATTTCAGTATAGGAGTAAAGAGGTTCTTCTGCAGCTGTATAGACCTCTGTTGAGACCACATCTGGAGTATTCTGCACAGTTTTGGTCTCCTAATCTGAGGAAAGACATTCTTGCCGCAGAGGGAGTACAGAGAAGGTTCACCAGACTGATTCCTGGGATGTCAGGACTTTATAAGAAGAAAGACCGGATAGACTCGGCTTGTACTCGCTAGAATTTAGAAGAGGGGATCTTATAGAACAATCTTAAGGGGTTGGAGAGGCTAGATGCAGGGAGATTGTTCCCGATGTTGGGGAAGTCCAGAACAAGGGGCCACACATATTAAGGATAAGGGGGAAGTATTTTTGGACCGAGATGAG
Organism: Leucoraja ocellata; assembly: GCA_036785375.1. Taxonomy (NCBI): domain Eukaryota; kingdom Metazoa; phylum Chordata; class Chondrichthyes; order Rajiformes; family Rajidae; genus Leucoraja; species Leucoraja ocellata. The sequence continues at coordinate 22,505 of JAWMAR010005716.1, forward strand.
AAAATCATTTTTCACACAGAGTGGTGAATCTGTGGAATTCTCTACCACAGAAGGAAGTTGAGGCCACAGTTCATTGTCTATATTTACCTGGAGTATTGCGTGCAATTTTGGTCTCCTAATCTGAGGAAAGACATTCTTACCATAGAGGGAGTACAGCGAAGGTTCACCAGACTGATTCCTGGGATGGCAGGACTTTCATATGAAGAAAGACTGAATACACTCGGCTTGTACTCACTAGAATATAGAAGATTGAGGGGGGGGTTTAGAGAAACGTACAAAAATCTTAAGGGGTTGGACAGGCTAGATGCAGGAAGATTGTTCCCGATGTTGGGGAAGTCCAGGACAAGGGGTCACAGCTTAAGGATAAGGGGGAAATCTTTCAGGACCGAGATGAGAAAGTCATTTTTCACACACAGAGAGTGGTGAATCTGTGGAATTCTCTGACACAGAAGGTAGTTGAGG
>JAWMAR010005717.1:0-22897 GCA_036785375.1 Leucoraja ocellata
CGGCTATGCGTGTCTGCAGAGAACACTAGTTAAGAACTGGGAGCTTCGGCATGCAAGCTGCGGAAGGCAGGAGGTGGGAAACGATGGCACCAGAGGCCGTCACCCAGAAGGACTCAGCGGGCCGGGCAGCATCTGCGGAGGAAATGGACGGTTGACGTTTCGGGTCAAGATCCTTCTCATAGAAACATAGAAATTAGATGCAGGAGTAGGCCATTCGGCCCTTCGAGCCTGCACTGCCATTCAATATGATCATGGCTGATCATCCAACTCAGTATCCCGTACCTGCCTTCTCTCCATACCCCCTGATCCCCTTAGCCACAAGGGCCACATCTAACTCCCTCTTAAATATAGCCAATGAACTGGCCTCAACTACCTTCTGTGGCAGAGAGTTCCAGAGATTCACCACTCTCTGTGTGAAAAAAATTCTTCTCATCTCGGTTTTAAAGGATTTCCCCTTTATCCTTAAGCTGTGACCCCTTGTCCTGGACTTCCCTAACATCGGGAACAATCTTCCTGCATCTAGCCTGTCCAACCCCTTAAGAATTTTGTAAGTTTCTATAAGATCCCCTCTCAATCTTCTAAATTCTAGAGAGTATAAACCAAGTCTATCCAGTCTTTCTTCATAAGACAGTCCTGACATCCCAGGAATCAGTCTGGTGAACCGTCTCTGCACTGCCTCTATGGCAATAATGTCCTTCCTCAGATTTGGAGACCAAAACTGTATGCAATACTCCAGGTGTGGTCTCACCAAGACCCTGTACAACTGCATTCTCAAGACATTATCTTCCCCCTTGCCCGCACCCCACCCCTCCCCTCAAGTCTGCTGCCCAGAATTGAACACTGTTGTTCTAAATGGAATGCGTTTACATCTTCATATAGATCCAAACTTAATACATCTATCACATTGGAAGTGAATGGGATTACAATAGACAATAGGTGCAGGAGTAGGCCATTCGGCCCTTCGAGCCAGCACCGCCATTCAATGTGATCAATAGGTATTACTTTCCTTTCTGACACAATACTGCTTGTATATTTCATCAAAGTGAATAACTGTACAAGGGACAGTCTGAAGAAGGGTTTCGGCCCTATTTCCTTCACTCCATAGATGCTGCTGCACCCGCTGAGTTCCTCCAGCACTTTTATCTACCGCACAAGGGACACCAAGTGCTGGAGTCACAGTAGGCGAGGCAGCATCTCTGGAGAACATGGATAGTTCTGGGTACAGGCTGAGAAAGAGGAGAGGCAGGACAAAGCATGGTAGATGGTAGGTTGACATGTATGTGGGGGGGGGGGTGTGGACAGGCAGATGGGTGGAACAATCCCCAGAGACAAGGTATTGCAAGCAGTTTTGGGTCCCATATCGGAGGGAGGATGTGCTGCCATTGGAGAGGGCCCAGAGGAGGTTTACGAGAATGATCCAAGGAACGACTGGTTAACACGTGATGAGCTTTAGGCTGGGCCTGTACTCGCTGGAATTTAGAAGGATGATGGGGGGGGGGGGGGGAACCTCATTGAAACTTACCGAATAGTGAAGGGCCTGGATAGAGTGGATGCGTAGAGAGCGTTTCCACCAGTGGGAGAGTTAAGGACCAGAGGCCACAGCCTCAGACAAAATAGTCGCACCTTTAGAAAGGAGATGAGGAGGAATTTCTATAGTTGGATAGTGGTGACTCTGTGGAATTCACTGCCACAGAAGGTTGTGAAGGCCAAGTCAATGGATATTTTCATGGCGGTGAATGATAGATTCTTGATTAGTACGGGTGTCAGGGGTTGTGGGGAGTCAGGGGTTGAGAGGGAGAAACTGATCAGCCAAGATTGAATGGCGGAGTAGACTTAATTGCTGGAGAAACTCAGCGGGTGCAGCAGCATCTATGGAGCGAAGGAAATAGGCAACGTTTCGGGCCGAAACCCTTCTTCAGACTTTCGGTTTCGGCACGAAAACGTTGCCTATTTCCTTCGCTCCATAGATGCTGCTGCACCCGGTGAGTTTCTCCAGCATTTCAATTCTCCAGCATCTGCAGTTCCTTCTTGGGCAGAGTAGACTTTATGGGCTGAATGGCCCAATTCTGCTCCTATAAACTTATGGAGAAGGAGGGTCTGAAGAAGGGATCTGGCCTGAAACGTTGCCTATTTCCTTCGCTCCATAGATGCTGCCTCACCTGCTGAGTTTCTCTACCTACAACTTATGAACTCATGAGATAAGAATGGCAAGTGCGAGAGACAGGGTAGAGAAGTTGTGGGCAGTGGGTGAACTGAACCCCTGCAGCCATTAGATTTTATAATTTGGACCGCTAAGCTGTAGGGGGATGCATTTTTTTTTTTTTTTTTTTTTTTTTTAAATTGTTAATTATTGGTCTTTTTAGGTATTTATTGCTCTTAGGTAGTGTCCACATTGTATTTGATGGATTTTCTGTCTGCGTGCGTTTTGAATGTGTGGGTTTGTTGGTTGGGGTCTTCTGGACTCTCTTTACACTGGCATCAGCCAATCTTCCCTGTCCCGCCTGCAACTGGTCCAAAACGCCGCAGGGCAGCGAGACTCCTGATGGGCACCCGAAAAAGGGACCACATCACCCCGATCCTGGCCTCTCTCCACTGGCTCCCTGTGCGGTTCCGTATACATTTCAAGACCCTCCTCTATGTCTACAAAGCCCTCAATGGGCTTGCCCCCTCCTACATTAAAAGTCTTCTCACCCACCACTCCACCTCCAGGTCCCACAGATCGGCCGACTTGGGGCTGCTGAATATCCCGCGGTCTAGGCATAAGCTCAGGGGCGACTCACCGTGCCTTTGCGGTTGCAGCTCCTAGACTGTGGAACAGCATCCCCCTTCCCATCAGATCTGCCCCCTCCTTTAAGCGAAGACTAAAATACTATCTGTACTCCCAAGCCTTTCCTGACGTCCACTGAGCGAGGGCTATATGTATATATGTATGTAGTCTGTTTGTTTATACTAGTCTATAACAAATGTAACGCACTTTGGCCAACGATAGTTTGTTAAATGTGCTATAGAAATAAATGTGACTTGACTTGACTTGACTTGGGCATCTGACTTTCCCCGAGGGAACAATATTTATAATTACTATTGCAGGAGCGGTACAAAGTGCCGTACAGACCTGGCTGCTGGTGCCCCTGTTTGCCGATGTATCGGCCATTGGGTAGGTATTGAAGGGTCTTGCCAGGTGGTGCATGCTCTTCAACGCTCCCTCGGCATCGGGAACGTTTGGAGAGCGGACGTTTGCCCCGGAGAGGGGCCGCTTGTCCCGCGGGGACTGCGGGCTGACCTCGCCCGTGTACGTGGACTTGGGCCTCTTGTCGGTGCCGTCGTTCCTCTCCCGCCTGGCCAAGTGTTCCTGCTCGCCCACGTGGTTGGCCTCGCGCTCGCCGGGGTGGCCCCTGCGACCGTCCCCCTTGCCCCTGGCGTCAGAGGCCTTGCGGTGATCGGGGCGCGGGTCCTTGTCGCGGTGGCCGGCCCGGCTCGGCTCCTGCCCCCTGGGCTGTTGCGGGTACGCCCGCTCGCCGTGCTGCCGGCTCCTGTGCCGGTCGTCCCTGCCCTGGTCCCTCTCGTCCCGCGAGCCCGGCCTGGCCCCGTCAGTTCTCGCCCGGTGCTCGTGGTACCTCTCCAGCTCTGCTGGGTAGGCGCCCCTGGGGAGGCCGTCGTGCATCCCGTTCCTGTGCATCACATCCTGCGCCTGGTCGCGATGGGGCAGTGTCGGCGGGCTCCCGCGCCGCAGCGAATTGGAGCGGGTGACGGAAACATTCTCAAACTCATCCAGGAGCCAGTTTAGCGAGCCGTCGATTCCAATCTTGCTGCCTCGAACAATGGCCTGTGGGAGAACAATGAATACAACCATCATTTTAACTCACAGAAAGAATCACCGAGGAACTCAGCTTCCACCCCATCAGCCATCGCATACAGCATATAATCCTCCAACATTTTCGCCACCCCTTTCTGCTTTCCGCAGAGACCGCTCCCTCCGAAACTCCCTGGTCAACATAGAAAATAGGTGCAGGAGTACCCGAACATTCTCTGATGCAAGGAAATGCCCCCAGTAGAATGCTACACAGAAAGGCAACCAACAGGCCCCTTAGCCACGGTGTGAGGTCGCGTTGCTGCCTCACAGCGCCAGAGACCCCAATTCCATCCTGATCCTGACTACTGGTGCTGTCTGTACAAAGTTTGTACGTTCTCCCCGTGACCTGCGTGGGTTTTCTCCAGGTGCTCCGGTTTCCTCCCACACTCCAAAGACCTATACCTTTGTAGGCTAATTGGCTTGGTAAAATTGTAAAGTGTGTCGGATAGTATTACTGTGCGGGAATCGCTGGACGGAACGGGCCGAAGGGCCTGTTTCCGCACTGTCTCTCAAAACTAAATTAAAATAGAAACCATTTGCAATATTCACCGGCTCAGCAGACAGTATTAGACCTGATCAAACAGGCTGGAAGTCTTTTCTCAAAATAAATGCTGGGGCAACATGATAGAGTCCTTTAAGGTTATGAAAAGATTTTGGCATGGTAGAGGTAGTGAAGGGATAAGTTTCACTTGCGCAATAGGGAATAAATACCACACAGTGACAACTGGAGAATTCAGGGAAGCTGCTTTTACTGGGAGAGTGGGCAGGGTGTGGACATTGTGCCCATAATGAATGCTTGAAGTGAATAGTGTAGAAACATTTCGAGGGAGGCTGGATAAATGTGACAACGCTTTGTCAGACCACCGGGTCCGCGCCGACCCATGATCCCCGCACATCAATACTATCCCACGCATGCTGGGGACAATTTCACCGACGGCAATTAACCTACAAACCTGTGCGTCATTGGAGTGTGGGAGGAAACCGGAGACCCCGGGGAAAACCCACGCAGGTCACGGGGAGAACGTACACATTCTGTACAGACAGCACCCGTAGTCAGGATTGAATCTAGATCTCTACCGCTGCGCCACCGTGCCGCCCTTATAGTGTTAAACGGAGCGGAGAGAATCTATTCCTTTTATCGTATCTCACACAAATTAAATTAACTGTTCATAAGGCAAAGATAGACACAAAATGCTGGAGTAACTCAGCGGGTGAGGCAGCATCTCTGGAGAGAAGGAATGGGTGACGTTTCGGGTCGAGACCCTTCTTCAGACTGAGAGTCAGTGGAGAGGGAAACTAGAGGTATCTAGTTAACAAAACAGACACCTGTGGGCTGAAGGGCCTGTTTCTCCACTGCATCTCTAAACTAAACTAGTGAAAGGCAGGGGAGCTCAGGTTTGTTGAATCACATGAAATAAAAATAGGTTATGAACAATTCAATCGATATCAACCTTGCAGCCTTGATGACAAATGCTGAGTGGTCTCTTTATGTATTATGGGCAAGACAGAAAAAAAAAACACACGGCATTCACAATGCAACCATCAAATTGGAAGTAGTACAGCACAAGTCCCATGGGGTTTACTCATTCACTGTGAATCAGGGGCTATGGACAGGAGTACAATATTTCATTCAGTGGCAAGCTGGGCAGTGAGCCAGCTGGTAGCTAGGCTGCAGATAGACTTACACGGGCAGAGAAACAAAGGGTTGGGTAAAGGCGGGTCTGGGCGTGCACAACCACCCAACCCCCCTTGCCCGCACCCCCCAAATATTTATACGTGCTGAATTTTAAATGGAAATTCACGGAGGGGGAAAAAAATTGGGAATTGTAAATGACCACAATAGTGAAGAGATCCTGACTACGCGCTAATTATCGCATATGACTCTGGAACAAATTTAAAACCAGACCAGTATATAAAACCGTGGATAGACACAAAATGCTGGAGTAACTGTGGGTCAAAGGAATAGGTGATGTCTGTGTGTCTGTCTGTGTGTGTGTCTGTCTGTCTGTGTGTGTGTGTCTGTCTGTGTGTGTGTGTCTGTCTGTGTGTGTCTGTCTGTGTGTGTCTGTCTGTCTGTGTGTGTCTGTCTGTGTGTGTGTCTGTCTGTGTGTGTGTCTGTCTGTCTGTCTGTGTGTCTGTCTGTCTGTGTGTCTGTCTGTCTGTCTGTGTGTCTGTCTGTCTGTGTGTCTGTCTGTCTGTGTCTGTCTGTCTGTGTGTGTCTGTCTGTCTGTGTGTGTCTGTCTGTCTGTGTGTGTCTGTCTGTCTGTGTGCCTGTCTGTCTGTGTGCCTGTCTGTCTGTGTGCCTGTCTGTCTGTGTGCCTGTCTGTCTGTGTGCCTGTCTGTATCTGGAGAAAAGGAATAGGTGATGTTTCAGGTCAAGGTGTGTGTCCACTTTGTGTCTACCTTCATTGTAAAACAGAATCTGAAGAAGGGTTTTGACCCAAAAAGTCACCTATTCCTTCTCTCCAGAGATGCTGCCTGTCCCAGCATTTTGTGTCTATCTACAGTTCCATCCCACACATGCAATGTGTGGACTACAACACAACACTATAATACCCGCGGACATCAGCTTGCATGTATAGACAGAAAATCAGTGCAAATTAAGGTGTGGAGATTCCATATCTGTACTTACACAAGATAAGAATTTGCAACTCGATTGTCTTACCCATTTATTTTAACAAGCAGAATTCAATGGTCTGAAGTGGCCTTGCCAATAGTTCAGGGCAAACTGAAGGATGGGGAAGGGAGGTGAAGTGCCTGGACTGAAGCCAAAATAACAGGCCAGTTATGAGAATAAAAAAGTTTAAATGTGTAAAACGTAATCTAGTCGCACTTCCAGTTTGAGATTTTCCTCAAAGGAGCACAGCTAGATTTTGAAATTCAACAGAGATGCAAACAGACACACAGAGACGCAGAGAGAGACGCACACAGACAGACACCGAGATGCACAGACACAGACAGACACACACAGAGACACAGACAGACAGACAGACAGACAGAGAGAGACACAAACACAGACACAGAGAGACAGACAGACACAGAGAGACAGGCAGACACAGAGAGACAGGCAGACACAGAGAGACAGGCAGACACAGAGAGACAGGCAGACACAGAGAGACAGGCAGACACAGAGAGACAGACAGACACTGAGGGACAGACACAGAGGGACACATTGAGTATAGAAGTTGGGATGTAATGTTAAAATTGTACAAGGCATTGGTGAGACCAAATCTGGAGTATGGTGTACAATTTTGGTCGCCCAATTATAGGAAGGATGTCAACAAAATAGAGAGAGTACAGAGGAGATTTACTAGAATGTTGCCTGGGTTTCAACAACCAAGTTACAGAGATAGGTTGAATAAGTTAGGTCTTTATTCTCTGGAGCGCAGAAGGTTAAGGGGGGACTTGATAGAGGTCTTTAAACTGATGAGAGGGATAGACAGAGTTGATGTGGACAAGCTTTTCCCTTTGAGAATAGGGAAGATTCAAACAAGAGGACATGACTTCAGAATTAAGGGACAGAAGTTTAGGGGTAACATGAGGGGGAACTTCTTTACTCAGAGAGTGGTAGCTGTGTGGAATGAGCTTCCAGTGGAAGTGGTGGAGGCAGGTTCATTGGTATCATTTAAAAATAAATTGGATAGGCATATGGATGAGAAGGGAATGGAGGGTTATGGTATGAGTGCAGGCAGGTGGGACTAAGGGGAAAAAAAATTTGTTCGGCACGGACTTGTAGGGCCGAGATGGCCTGTTTCCGTGCTGTAATTGTTATATGGACACACGCAGAGGGACACACGCAGAGACACACACGCAGAGACACACACGCAGAGACACACACGCAGAGACACACACGGAGAGGGACACACGCAGAGACACACACGCAGAGACACACACGCAGAGACACACACGCAGAGACACACACGCAGAGACACACACGCAGAGACACACACGCAGAGACACACACGCAGAGACAAATAGACACAGTGCTACTCAGACACAACATCAATATCACAATACACCTCCCACCCACATGCTTCTTTTGCATTGCTGTTCCAGATACCGGGCATCATTAATTATGTGGCACTTTTATCTATTTATTTATTTATTTGTTTATTTATTTATTTAGGAGTAAGTACAATAATATGGTACCTTTTTAGCACTTTTAACAACAGATTATTGTGCTGCCCAGGTAGGATTCAATCCTGATGGCAAAAGTATGGCCAAAGAGTTGAGTTTTGAGGGTGGAATGCGAAGTAGGATGCTGGCTAACCTACAATTAACTAATTGGATAGGAAGGAACTGCAGATGCTGGTTAAACAAAGGGCCTGTGAGATGTCTTGGACATAGGTAGGGAGGGATTGGACCAGGGGAGATAGGTATGTGGAAATTAATTCAGTGGGACAGGAGCAGGCAGAAACAATGGGTCTGTCGGGGCAGTTCTGTTTATGGATTTTGGGGAGAATATAAAACCGGGCCGTGCGGGGCTGAAACGAAGGGAGTGTGAGGTGTCTTGGACACAGGTAGGGAGGGTGTGAAAGAACTGCAGATGCTGGTTTAAATCGAAGGTAGACACAAAATGCTGGAGTAACTCAGCGGGTGAGGCAGCATCTCTGGAGAGAAGGAATGGGCGACGTTTCAGGTCGAGACCCTTCTTCAGACTCGGGATTGGACCAGGGGGATAGGATGGTGCTGGCGGTCCCTTCTCTCCAGAGAAGCTGCCTGTCCCGCTGAGTTACTCCAGCATTTTGTGTCTATTAACCAATTGGAGGTGAATTGGCTTCTTTCAATCGCCCCTGGTGCGTAGGGAGTGGTTGCAAAAGTGGGATAGAAACTTATAAACTAGGTGCAGGAGTTGAGGCCATTCGGCCCTTCGAGCCTGCACCGCCATTCAATATGATCTTGCCTGATCATCCAACTCAGTATCCCGTACCTACCTTCTCTCCATACCCCCTGATCCCTTTAGCAACAAGGGCCACACCTAACTCCCTCTTAAATATAGCCAATGAACTGTGGCCTCAACTACCTTCTGTGGCAGAGAATTCCACAGATTCATCACACTCTGTGTAAAATATGTTTTCCTCATCTCGGTCCTAAAAGACTTCCCCCTAATCCTTAAACTGTGACCCCTTGTTCTGGACTTCCCCAACATCAGGAACAATCTTCCTGCATCTAGTCTGTCCAATTAAGAATTTTGTACGTTTCTATAAGATCCCCCCCCTCAATCTTCTAAATTCTAGCGAGTACAAGCCGAGTCTATCCAGTCTTTCTTCATATGAAAGTCCTGTCATCCCAGGAATCAGTCTGGTGAACCTTCTCTGTACTCCCTCTATGGCAATAATGTCTTTCCTCAGATTGGGAGACCAAAACTGTACACAATACTCCAGGTGTGGTCTCACCAAGACCCTGTACAACTACAGTAGAACCTCCCTGCTCTTATATTCAAATCCTTTTGCTATGAATGCTGACATACCATTTGCTTTCTTCACTGCCTGCTGCACCTGCATGCCTACTTTAAATGACTGGTGTACCATGACACCCAGATCTCGTTGCATCTCCCCTTTTCCTAATCGGCCACCATTCAGAGTATGTTGGCTCTTGATGACTAATAAATTGCCTCCATTTATTAGCTTGTTCAATTGAAAGTTCTGAACTATAACGTTGAAGAGCTATCTAATGACATAAAAATCATCCAAAGAACTCATAACTTCGCCTTCTTTATCCGACTGCGCAGATCCAGAATCTAATAGACACTCATAAAAGGAGACATTATCCATCCAGTTTTATTCCGAATCTGTCCCCAAAGAACTTCTGGGAAAGGGAAGAAAAACGTGTCTAATGCATTCCGTGAGCATGTACTATTTCACAGCTCATTGTAAAGCCGTCAGTAATGACCACATTATGACTTTCACCCTCTCAAGCTTGTAGCTCCCGATCAGATTTATAGCCGTGGGCACAATGAACATGATGAACAAAGTTATTTTGAGTTTTGGTGAAAATTTAAACCAACCACAGTTCAACGAGTATGGAGTTAACAATCCCGAAAGCAGAGGTCACTGAAGCACGGCTTCACGACAGGGGCACAACTGATTATTTTATACAACGTGCTGGGGCAGCTCAGCGGGCCAGGCAGCGACTCTGGAGAACGTGTATAGGTGATGCTTTGGGTCGGGACGCTTGCTCAGATGGATGCTGCCTGACCCGCTGAGTTACTCCAGCAATTGGACGTTCTCCCCGCGAGTGCTCGCGTTTTATCTGGTCTACTCGCTCTACTCCAAAGACGTACAGGTTTGCAGGTTAAAGAACCCTTCAGTCTGAAGAAGGGTTTTGACCCGAAATGTCGCCTATTTCCTTCGCTCCATAGATGCTGCTGCACCCGCTGGGTTTCTCCAGCAATTTTGTGTACCTTCGATCTTCCAGCATCTGCAGTTCCTTCTTGAACACAGGTTTGTAGGTTAGCTGGCTTTGGCAGAATGGATCATAATGTGCAGGGTAGTGATAGCATACGTGGTGATAGAAACATAGAAAATAGGTGCCTTCGAGCCTGCACCGCCATTCAATATGATCATGGCTGATCATCCAACTCAGTATCCTGTACCTGCCTTCTCTCCATACCTCCTGATCCCTTTAGCCACAAGGGCCACATCTAACTCCCTCTTAAATATAGCCAATGAACTGTGGCCTCAGCTACCTTCTGTGGCAGAGAGTTCCACAGATTCCCCACTCTCTGTGTGAAGAATGTTTTTCTCTGTCGTGATTGCTGGTCGGGGTGGACTGAAGCCCTGTTTCCGCACTGTATCCCCAAACTAAAAACTAAAGTTTTTCCAAGTTTCCAACACCTTCAGTACCTTGCATCCACTGATTAATTTTTGTCGGTTTGAAGGAGGGAATGGGGTGAACGGGATGGCAAAGTTTATGTGAAGATCTGACACATTTGTTTTTAAATACAGTCGACTAGATCAAATACCTTCACCCCCACCCCACTGTAGAGGGGGAATTAATCATTCCTGACTCTACAGTATTCCAACACGTTACCTCTCCAGACGGTGAATGTGGAATAAACTGACATCATTTTAATTAGGCATTGACAATCAAAAAAAAATGTTAAAAATTGATTTAAGTCCCAACAAACGCTTTTCAGTTCAGAACAAGATGATGTTATCTTTAATGAGCAAAGCAGCAAGTCACATAATCCTTTTGGTGGAATGTTTCTACAGCCCCAGTACCAGTCAGATACAGGCACTGTCTGACACTAGATACACTGGGGCCAATGTGAGAACACATTTTTATACTCAAGTGTCTCATAATTCAGTGGTGTCCTTTCACGACTGCCGTTTCCTCCCCTGCAGGCTACAGAAACCTGCTCTTACTCAGCATTAAGACATGGAAACACAGCATCATCTCAGAGGCAAAAAAAAAAGATGATATGCAGCATAACGTCACCTCAGACTCTGAATCACTCACTAATACCTGATAATTATCAACATCGAGAGAAATAGAACAGATTATTAAAGAACGCAGCTCAAAGTACCAAGAATGATAAAAGAATGCAAGAGGAAACAAGAAAGGATATTGAATTTGTTTTTACACAAATTACACACATGAGGTGTTACTGTGACAGATGTGGATTAATGACTCAACCAAGTTTAGTTTTTGATTTTTTTTTTTACTTATCCATTTTTTCCGTGTTACAGTCAAGGACAGCATTTATTGCACATCCACAACTGCCCCCAGAGGTAAATTATAGGAGGGAACTGCAGATGCTGGTTTACACCCAAGATAGATGTACAAAATGCTGGAGTAACTCAGCAGGTCAGGCAGGAGAGGAATAGGTGACTTTTCGGGGCTTTGCTGATTACAATCGAGCCGTCCACAGATACAGGGTAGAGGGATCAAAGGAATGATAAAACTTCCCCGCATTGAAATTCAAAATCACAAGAATATTCCCCAAAGCCTCTGGAGATTGCGAGTCAAATTTCACGTTTTTGGAGATTTGAAAAGGTGAGGGACACCTTGAAATAGATAAGACACAAAATGCTGGAGTAACTCAGTGGGACAGACAGCATCTCTGGAGAGAAGGAATAGGTGACATTTTGGGCCGAGATGTTTAAGAGGCCAATCCCTCTTCTCCCATCAGGCAAGAGGTACAGAAGTGTGAAAACGCACACCTCCAGATTCAGAGACAGTTTCTTCTCAGATGTTATCAGGGAACTAAAACATCCTACCAACAACCAGAGAGCAATGGTGAACTACTATCTACCAAAGATCCTATAGCGGAGCAAGATAGACCACTCCTGCTAAATGCAATGGGCTGACGTGTAATACGCAACGGAGCGGAACGTGGGCCTTTTTTTCATCCATTTCAGTAACCCGACCCGACCCGACTTGCAGTGTAATCAACGTTGCAGGGGAACAGTTTGTGTTAATAAATTAAAATTCTGAAAATGAAGATTTTTACCAAATAACTTTTATTTTCATGAGGATGTTTCTGTAACCGGCTTCCGTCTCCGCACTAGTATCCTACGGGATCTTTGGTGCGGAGATGGAAGCCGGTTACGGAAATGGGGCCGAAAATCACCCATGAATCTGCCCATGACCGTACTACATCTTTTTCATCGAGTGGATGATCTTGGTGGTCGTGGTCTATGGGATCTTTGCCATCTACCTCTTTGGAGACCCTGGACTACCCTTGATCGGACTGTGCTGGCTTTACCTTGCACTAAACATTAACCCCTCATCATGCATCTGTACACTGCAAGTGGCTTGATTGTCATCATGTAGTGTCTTTCCGCTGACTGGATAGCACGCAGCAGAAGCTTTTCACTGTACCTCGATACACGTGACAATAAACTCAGCTGACCTGAACGGTGACTATGGAGTAGACCTACCTTACGGGGGGCGAGCTGGATGGGCGTGATATACGAGGGGTCGACCATCGGCTTGGGCCTCTTGGCCGTGTCCTCGAGGAGACTTTGCCACTGCCGGGGGAGCCCGGTGAATTTCTGCTCCTGCTGGTCAAAGCCGGTGTGAACCCGGTGTTCGAAATTCACCGGTGCCGAGATCTCCACCCGCTTCTTCTTCTTGCTGAACATGTTGGAGATGATTGACTAGTCCTGGCAAAATGAAGGGAAAAAACATCATAAGCGATGCTTTGAGATCAATGCATAAAAAATTAACTTAGAACCATAGAGTGATACAGCGTGGAAACAGGCCCTTCGGCCCAAAATGCCCACTAATCTCCTATGTGGGACTTTATCAAATGCTTTCTGAAAGTCCAGGTACACTACATCCACTGGCTCTCCCTTGTCCTTTTTCCTAGTTACCTCTTCAAAAAATTCCAGAAGATTAGTCAAGCATGATTTCCCCCTCATAAATCCATGCTGACTCGGACCGATCCTGTTACTGCTATCCAAATGTGCGGCTATTTCATCTTTTATAATTGACTCCAGCATCTTCCCCACCACCGATGTCAGGCTAACCAGATGCAACAAAATTTAAAGTAGCTCTTTCTTCCCAATAACCCTTTCTGGCTTAAGTCCTCCCTCCACCACCTCCAGTTTAAATTCCATTTGAAATATTTTGGAGGACCAAGAAATCAAGAACTGGCCAACATGTCCCAGCTACACTAGTCCCACCTGCCTGCGTTTGGTCCTTATCCCTCCAAACCTGTCCTATCCATGTACCCGTCTAACTATTTCAAGGTTTGAAGAAAGGTCTCAACCTGAAACGTCACCCATTCCTTCTCTCTAGAGATGCTGCCTGTCCCGCTGAGTTACTCCAGCATTGAGTCCATCTTCGGTTTAAACCAGCAACTGCAGTTCCTTCCTACACTAAATGTTTCGATAGTCCCAGCCTCAACCAGCTCCCCTCGCAGCTTGTTCCATACACCCACCACCCTTTGTGTGAAAAAGTTACCCCTCAGATTCCTATTAAAATAATGAACAGTGAATGAAATGCGCTGAAATTTTAAGAGCGGGAATACAGTGTAAAATAGAAGGCAAGAAAATACAAGCAATAGCAGAAGACCTCCCAGCCCCTCGTCTACCCCATCGTTCAATATGACCATGACAGACTGCCCCAGATCTCATCTCTTCTGCGCTAGATTCCCACAGTCCTCATTTTCTGATCTTTAAAAAAATTTATCAAGCTTTAAATATGCCCATAGATCTAGTTCCCCACACCCTCTGGCGTAGAGAAATCAAAGCCACAACATCTGAGTGCGAAAGGGTTCTTTTAAAAAAAAAACACGCACATGACCTATATACCAAATAGCCCCAAACAAGACCTTTGAGCCTTAATGACTCTGCCACTGATTTATCAGGAGTTTCTAGAGATGACAAATGCAACAAACATTTATTTCTCCCTCTTACTCCCAATTCTCAGCGGTTATTTTAACATCTGTAACAGGGAAGCCAGGGAGAGAATCTTATTAATTTAAGCCACTCGAGCAAGCAAAAAAAATCCCTTGGCCGTTGGTGCAGCTTGTGTACGGAGAAACATTAACATCCCAGGCAGTTTTCAAGATCAAAAGATAATTAGGAGAAACAGGCAAGAAGGATTAAAAGCATCGTCATTTGCAGAACTGAGATTGAGAGAGATCCATATAGCAGGGAGACTTGCCCTTCAACCCACACTATCAACCTCCCATTTATACTACTCCGAAATCAACTCTTTTTAATTCTCCCCACACACACTCTCATCAACTCCCCCAGATTCTATCTCCCACACTAGGGGCAATTTTAGCAGTCAATTCAAGGTATCGACCGGTGTAGGAAGGAACTGCAGATGATTGCTTACACCCACACAAAATGCTGGAGTAACTCAGCGGGACGGGCAGCTTCTCTGGAGAGAAGGAATGGGTGACGTTTCGAGTCGGGGCCCTTCTTCAGACGGCCTGTACTGCTTTGGGTTGTGGAAGGAAAACAAAGCACCTGGGACAACCCACCCGGTCTCAGGGGCAATGTGCAAACTCCACATAGACAGCACCCGAGATCAGGGTTTAATCTGGGTCTCCGTCGCTGAGAGGTAGCAGTACTACTGGCTGCGCCACAGTGCTGCCTATCATCAAATCAGATCAATAGTTTAGCGATACAGCGGGGAAACAGGCCTTTAAGCCCACCGAGTCCGCGCCGACCAGCGATCCCCACACATTAACACTACCCTACACACATTAGGGACATGTGTTTACATTTATACCAAGCCAACTAATCTACAAACATGCACGTCTTTGGAGTGTGGGGAGGAAACTGAAGATCTCGGAGAAAACCCATGCAGGACACGGGGAGAACGTGCAAACTCCGCAGAGGCAGCACCCGTAGTTGGGATCGAAACCGGGTCCCTGGCGCTGTGAGGCAGTAGTTCTACACTGTGCCACCCAAATCTTAGCCTCAAACAATATAGAAATAGACAGCCTTGGACTGGGCAAGGTGGTGGGATGAAGATGGGCTAAATGGGCCATTTCTCTGGACTAACCCAACAACATCATGTTCAAAGAGGAAAGAAGCATTTATATTTGAAGAGCAGCAACAAGAGGTTTAAAAACAAAACAAAGCAAAGGACAAAAAATATATATTTTTGAGATTAGACAAAAATGCTGGAGAAACTCAGCGGGTGAGGCAGCATCTATGGAGCAAAGGAAATACCGAAATGAAGACCCATATAATCATATAACAATTACAGTACGGAAACAGGCCATCTCTGCCCTTCTAGTCCGTGCCGAACACTTACTCTCACCTAGTCCCATCTACCTGCACTCAGACCATAACCCTCCATTCCTTTACCATCCATATACCTATCAAATTTATTTTTAAATGATAGAATCGAACCTGCCTCCACCACTTCCACTGGAAGCCCATTCCACACAGCTACCACTCTCTGAGTAAAGAAGTTCCCCCTCATGTTACCCCTAAACTTTTGTCCCTTAATTCTCAAATCATGTCTTCTTGTTTGAATCTTCCCTACTCTCAATGGAAAAAGCTTATCCACGTCAACTCTTTCTATCCCTCTCATCATTTTAAAGACCTCTATTAAGTCCCCCCTTTAACCTTCTGCGCTCCAAAGAATAAAGACCTATCTTGTTCATGCTTTCTCTGTAACCTAGGTGAAACGTCACCTATCCTTCGCTCCATAGATGCTGCTGCACCCGCTGAGTTTCTCCAGCATTTTTGTCTACCTTCGATTTTCCAGCATCTGCAGTTCCTTCTTAAACACTACAATGGGCAGAGTTATGGCAACAACAAGCTGTACGCCACTGAAACAGACCCTTTGGCCCAGCTTGTCCACGGTCAACAAGTTGGCATAGTGGGCTCGTCCAATTGATCTGCATTTAGCCCTTTGCTCTCTAAACGCTTCCCATCCATATATCTGTCAAAATGTCTTTTAAATGTCACCATTTCATCTGTTCCTATATCGCAACATATTTCAGACATGGACTACCCTTTGAGTGGAAACAGTTGCTCCTGAGGTCCCTCTTAAATCCCTCTCACCTTAACTCTCGTCCCACTAATTTTTTTTTGCGAGAACCTCTCTGGCAGCAGTCTGCAGAATTTGTCATCAAAGCTCCATTCAGTAAAATTTATCATTGCAGTTAATTTTTTTTTAAATTTTTTTTTAAAGAATTCCAGAAATCTTAAGCCAGTATCTTCATGAATACGTGAACCCTATTCTACATTATCATTTTGTTGTACACAAGGGGAGAAAATTAATACCTCTTCTTGGTCGATCCGGCGACTTGAAAATACTGCAGCGTCTGAAAGGAGCAGCGAGGAGGATTCCTTCGCAGGTAGTCAGTGAATCACGGCGACTAACTTGGGCCGCAAGCACGAGCACCTTTGAATCGAGTGCACATTCTGCCCTGGAAGGAGAGGCCAGAGACAACGGGGTTATCAGGGAGATTGTCCTCAGCACAATCAGAAAAGCACCATTTTGACAGACAAGAATCAGGATTAATTCACTGAACAATGGGAACCAGATTAACCAGCTGCACTGCAGCATAAAAAAAAGTTAAGCATCATTGTGTAGTCAGCACATAGCAATGCGATCTAGATTTAAATAAAAGCACAGAGCTCTTCTCAAAACATCTGTGAAGGGGGGAGGGGGACACACATTCACTCACAATCAAAGGATTAGCTCATGAACAGATGAGAGGATGGAATATGATTTTACCTTTGACCAATAGACAATAGGTGCAGGAGTAGGCCATTTGGCCCTTCGAGCCAGCAACGCCATTCAATGTGATCATGGCTGATCATCCCCACGCCCCCCGACCCCCCCCCCCACTCCGTTCCTGCCTTCTGCCCAGACTCCATTATCTTTAAGAGCCCTATCTAGCTCTCTCTTGAAATTATCCAGAGACCCTTCTTCAGATATACTCAATATCCTGACTGATGAAGACCCAATGTGTTTGAACACAAATTGATTTTTTACGATTATATATAACTGTGTGTTTTGCAATTACGGGCCTGTCGAACTGCTGCAAGAAAGAATTTCCATGTTGGTACGTATCAAAGATCTGTGTGTAAAAGTTACCCCTCAGATTCCTATTAAATCTTTTCCCCTTCACCTTAAAAAGGTGCTGTGACTGCAACTGTGGTTTAGAGCAAAGATCCTATAGCGGAGCAAGATAGACCACTCCTGCTAAATGCAATGGGCTGACGTGTAGTACGCAACGGAGCGGAATGTGGGCCTTTTTTTAATCCATTTCAGCAACCCGACCCGACCCGACCCGCAGTGTAATCAACGTTGCGGGGGAACAGTTTGTGTTAATAAATTAAAATTCTGAAAATGAAAAGATTTTTACCAAATAACTTTTGATTTTTACGAGGATGTTTCCGTAACCGGCTTCCGTCTCCGCACCAGTATCTTTGCTCCGCTACGGGATCTTTGGTGCGGAGACGGAAGCCGGTTACGGAAATGGGGGCCGAAAATTGCCCATGAATCTGCCCATGACCGTACTACGTCTTTTGCGTCGAGTGGGCTATCTTGCTCGCTGTAGGGTCTGTGGTACGTATAACAGTTAAACACTCTTAACACAGTCGAACAGTCAAAGGCAGTTTCAAGATCAGTTTTTGGGCTTCTAGTCTGCAATCCTTGGTGATTTTTATAGTTTTACATTTACCCTACAGCCACTACAGCAAACACTTCACTCCGAGACTCCTAAAGCAGAATTATACAACTTTTCAGCTCATTAAAGTTAATTAAAACCCTCCTTCAATCAACGCATCGGCTTCCATGTCAATTACTGTTTGGTTAAAAATGGGGACTCAGCAGATTTCTCCTCGCTGGTCAATAGGGGCTACAGCAGTAGGTGTTAGAATCCCTGACTAGACACAAAATGCTGGAGTGACTCAGCGGGACAGGCAGCATCTCTGGAGAGAAGGAATGGGTGACGTTTCGGGTCCCGAAACGTCACCCATTCCTTCTCTCCAGAGATGCTGCCTGTCCCGCTGAGTCACTCCAGCATTTTTTTGTCTATCTTCGATTTAAACCAGCATCTGCAGTTCTTTCCTACACAGAATTCCTGACATCCTACAAATGGGGAAATAAATATCTAAAACTACATTTAACATGGCAGGTATTTGGAGTTTTATTTTCCAATAGCCACTAGTATGCTAAGAATGAATGCCTATTTTCTGGATTGCAATATTGCATAATTTCAAACCTAAAATCCCACACCGACTCCATATATATCTCAGGCTGCCTTAGCAAAGCCAGCAGTCAGGCCACTCCCCCCTCTCTCATCAGGCAGGAGGTACAGAAGTGTGAAAACACACACCTCCAGATTCAGGGACAGTTTCTTCCCAGCTGTTATCAGGCAACTGAACCATCCCACCACAACCAGAGAGCAGTGCTGAACTACTATCTACCTCATTGGTAACCCTCGGACTATCTTTGATCGGACTTTACTGGCTTTGCCTTGCACTAAACGTTATTCCCTCAACTGCACATTGTTAATGGCTCGATTGTAATCATGTATTGTCTTTCTGCTGACTGGTTAGCACGCAACAAAAGCTTTTCACTGTACCTCGGTACATGTGACAATAAACTAAATAGGTTTATGGAAATCATATTAATTAAACACATATGTGCATTTGAATTACATACTAACACTTTCAATAAATGCTTTGAAAATACATGGATGGGAAAGGTTTATTTGTTAGCCCGGGGCAGCATAGTGGTGCAGCGGTAGAGGAGCTGCCTTTCAGCACCAGAGGCACAAGTTTGATTCTGACTACCAGTGCTGTCTGTACGGAGTTTGTACGTTCTCCCCCTGATCTGCGTGGGTTTTCTCCGAGATCTTCAGTTTCCTCCCACACTCCAAAGACGTACAGGTTGGTAGGTTAATTGGTTTGGTAAATGTAAAAATTGTTGTGTGTGTGTGTGTGTGTGTGCGTGTGCGTGTGTGTGATTGTGTGTGGGGCTGTGTGTGGGGCTGTGTGTGGGGCTGTGTGTGGCTGCGTGTGTGTGTGATTTTGTGTGTGTGTGTGTGTGTGTGTGTGTGTGTGTGTGTGTGTGTGTGTGTGTGTGTGTGTGTGTGTGTGTGTGTGTGTGTGTGTGTGTGTGTGTGTGTGTGGTGGTGTTAATGTGCGGGGATGGCTGGTCGGCGCGGACCCGGTGGGCCGAAGGGCCTGTTTCCGCACTGTATCTGTAAACTAAACTAAAACTAGCTGCCTTACAGCGCCAGAGACGTGTCTGATCCTGACTACGGGTGCTGTCTGTACGGAGTTTGTACGTTCCCCGTGACCGCGTGGGTTTTCCCTGGGTGCTCCGGTTTCCTCCCACACTCCACACCTGCATGACATGGAGAGTTTCAATTCCTCCGCTCCCTGGCACGAAAAAAAGCCTGCATTCACTTTGCACAGATATCCATTGCCATTCATCATACAAACATCGATTTCCCATGATTTAGCAGAGGCATTAAATATATTACAGTACAGTACCTCAGTGGAAAGGGAACTAGAAATTCCAACTGGATATAACAAATTCTAGACCAGGTAATTAACACAAGTATAGTAATCATCACTGTGCTAAATAAAACAACATGTGGAACCAAAGTGACAGGGTGCTTTAAAAAAGAAAATGGGAATGTAGTAATTTCACATACAATGCAGTATAGAGCAGGATATAGGACAGGATGGAAACAAACACTGAACCCAAACAGCACGGTAGCAAACTTAATACCCTGTCAAAGCAGCTGGAGGGAAAACACAATTAAAATGGCCAAGGTATATATAGTGTGGAATAACTAAGGCGCCACGGTGCAATAGCGGTAGAGTTGCTGCCTTACAGCACCAGAGACCCAGGTTCGATCCTGACTACGGGCGCTTGTCTTTGCAGAGTTTGTACGTTCTCCTCGTGACCAGCGAGGGTTTTGTCCGAGATCCTCGGTTTCCTCCCACACTCCATAACAAAACCCTGTACATTACTAGTCTGAAGAAGGGTTTCGGCCCGAAACGTTGCCTATTTCCTTTGCTCCATAGATGCTGCTGCACCTGCTGAGTTTCTCCAGCTTTTTTGTGTAACCTGTACATTACTAGCCCATTATCTGTTTATTTATTCGTATGTGTGTATATTTATATAATGGTATATGGACACACTGATCTGTTCTGTATTCATGCCTACTATATTATGTTGTGCTGAAGCAAAGCAAGAATTTCATTGTCCTATCAGGGACACATGACAATAAACTCTCTTGACTTGACATTTCCAGTAAGTATTCTTCATCGGATTAAACATATTAAGAAGCCTTTACTCTATGCAAAAGGTGGTAAAAGTCCTTTCTTTTCTGATGGAAACATAAAAGATAGGTGCAGGAGTCAGCCTTTTGGCCCTTCGAGCCAGCACCGCCAATCAATATGATCATGGCTCCGTACCATGATCATATTGGATCATGGATCAGTACCCTGTTCCTGTTTTCTTCCCATATCCCTGGATTCCTTTAGCCCCAAGAGCTATATCCAACTCTCTCTTGAAAACATCCAGTGAATCTGCCTCCACTGCCTTCTGTGGCAGAGAATTCCACAGATTCACAACTCTCTGGATGACATTTTTTTCTCCTCATCTCAGTCCTAAATGGCAGACCCCTTATTCTTAAACTGTGACCCCTGGTTCTGGACTCCCCCCAACATCGGGAACATTTTTCCTGCATCTAGCCTGTTCAATCCCTTAAGAATTTCATGCGTTTCTATAAGATCTGCATAAGATGCAGACAGATCTGCATTTTGAAGAACATTAAAAGGGGAAGCGTGAATTAAGGTCGGTGCCTGGTGTGGGGGACTAGATGCTCGATATTTGGGGCAGTGCTTTTATTGTGACAGTACGTGAAGTTTTCTGCCAGCACGTCTAAAGAGATAAAAAATGTATTTTCACATTTTCAATTTTTGAAATCGGTTACTAAAGTTTTTAAAGAATAAAATCTATTCATGAGACAGTCAGGCCCCTTACATAGTTCACATAAGTGGACAATCCACTTCAGATACTAAAAGCAAGGACAATGTGTGCCGGGTGTGGGCAAGGTGCACCAGAGGTCAGACTCCGAGTTAGAATACACGACAAGTTGAAAGCAGTGAGAACGGATCCCTTCCAATTCAGTGATGCTTTATTGACACATGTACCGATCTCAGCAGCCCCTCCCCCACGCCAGCTACCCCCTCCCTCCACACAGGGTCCCTAGGATCTCAGCAGCCCCTTCCCCCCCACGTCGGGTCCCTCTTTCTTCTTGGTGGTCTTGCCACATGTCCCTTCACCCACCCCCACCGGATACTTTTTTCTTCTCGGCAGCCCTCCCACATCGGGTACCCCTGTTCTTGCACCCCCCCTCCCATATCGGGTCCTTCTGTTCTCAGCGGCCCCCCCGCCAGGTTGTCCTCGGACCGCCATTCGCTCGGCACTGCGCTGCATCCCGGGAGCCTTCCCCTTTCTCCATTCTTTGCGAAGTGTTTTGTCTCAACGCTGCTCGGCAAAGTGACCAAGTGGACCAGCTTGCTGCCTGCGCATTGTGTTTTCACACTGAACCGTTCTACGGTCAACGTTGAGATTATGTTGCCGGAGAGCAGCCCTGCCAACTCAGAGGTACAGGAGTCTGATAGCATAGAACTGGTGCAAACGATGGGCCTGGTGAGTTTCATTGTCTGTAACTCATTTTCACCTAGCTCACAGCTAACGATGGCCTGTTTCCTTTATTATTGCTACATGTTTTGCACATCTTTAATTCATTTGTTCGATATCTCTCTTTATCACCGTCTATATTTCTCATTTCCCTCTCCCCCCCCCCCCCCCCCCCCCCGACTCTCGGTCGGAAGGGTCTCGACCCAAAACGTCACCTATTCCTTTTCTCCAAAGATGCTGTCTGACCCACCGAGTTAAGGGCCTCCCACATTCACGACCTTTTTTACTCGTGGACATTTTTCATCATGTTGAAAAACGCCCCGACCTACTTGATGCCACGAGTACCTACGAATAGCATCACGATCTACCTACGACCTCGTGACGACCATGCTGCGAGTACGAGTCAAGGGCAAACTCGGCAGAGAGGCCCTTTAATCCAGCTTTTTGTGCCTATGAACGATGGTCAGCATTGCCTTGATGGACCGAAGGGCCGGTATCCATGCTGCATCCTTATAAACCCAAAGCAGGTTGTGGATGGGATAAACTAATTTAAAAGATTAAGGAAGTGAATAAATGGCAGATTGCTAATTGCTAAAAGAAGATTACACAGGATAAAACGAGGACTGCAAAAACAAATTAAACGGAGCGCCGCGGAGAACATTCTTTGGGTCCGTCCTGCAAGAAAAAGGCAACAAAATTGCTGTAGGAAAAATGAAATGAGTTTGTCAGCTGTTTCCTCTACTGAAAATATGGCATTGGGGTGAAGCCAGTAATGAGATTGCATAAAGTTCAGTGGAGATTTAGGTCAGTCATGAAATATTCATTAAAATGCAATATTTATGTGACCAGGGTCTGATGGAATTAATCCAATAACGCTTGAAGTAAAGTGGTACGACTGCTTGCAATTACCAGAAATCATTAGCGCACAGTTCTATTTTGCAGTCG
>JAWMAR010005718.1:0-22893 GCA_036785375.1 Leucoraja ocellata
GTACGGGATACTGAGTTGGATGATCAGCCATGATCATATTAAATGGCGGTGCAGGCTCGAAGGCCGGAATGCCCTACTCCTGCACCTAATTTCTATGTTTCTATGTTATCCCCTGATCCGATATCTTTAAGATCCCTATCCAGCTCTCTCTTGAAAGCATCCAGAGAACCGGCCTCCACCGGCCCTCTGAGGCAGAGAATTCCAGACTCACCACTCTCTGTGAGAAAAGGTGTTTCCTCGTCTCAGTTCCAAATGGCTGACCCTTATTCCTAAACTGTGTGTGTGGCCCCTAGTTCTGGACTCCCCCAACATCGGGAACAAGTTTCCTGCCTCTAGCGTGTCCAAATCCTTAACAATCTTATATGTTTCAATGAGATGCCCTCTCATCCTTCTAAACTCCACAGAGTATACAAGCCCACAGCCATCCCGGGAATTAACCTGGTGAACCTACGCTGGGCTCCCTCAAATGCCCTTCCTCAAATTAGGGGACCAAAACTGCACAAATACTCCAGGTGTGGTCTCACTAGGGCCTGTACAACTGCAGAAGGACTCTTTGCTCCTTTGGATACTCTCGAAAAGATTTGATAAATAAGACTCTAAACGCCGACTTTATACTTTTATTCAAGGAAAGCCTCTACTGATTTGGATTTACAAGCGTTGCTTACAGTACGTTGTCTGGCACCAGACCTAGAGAGGAACTATCAACCAGATTATCTCGGAAGGAGACCATTCCTATCTCAAGCCGAAGGCGGCCAATTTAACTTGTTGCTGGTCGCCAGGTCGGCCATTTAATGTCGCTGGTTGCCGGGCCGCCATTTAAGTTGTCGGCACTGGTCAGTCGGGCCGCCATTTTAGGTGTCGCCGCTGGTCGGTCATCTTATTCGCTGCCTCTTGTCAGCCGTTGACCGGCTGCCATTGTAGTTGTTGCTTCTGGTCAACAGGGTGACCATTTCAAATGTTGACCAATTTTAGATGTCAGTGCTCAGCAAGATGGCCATTGGTCAGCAAGGCGACCATTTTAGTTGTATTGGTCAGCAAGGTGGCCATTTTGACATTGCTCACTGGTCAGCAGGGTGGCCATCGTGGTTTTCGCCGGTCAGTAGGGTGGCCATTTTAGTTGTACTGGTGGCCATTTTTGATGTTGTCACAGGTTAACAGGGCCTCCATTTTAGTTGTCACCGGTCAGCAGGGTGGCCATATTTGTTGTCATTGGTCAGCATGGTGGCCATTTTAGGATTTTGTTCTGGTCAGCAGGGTGGCCATTTTAGGATTTTGCTCTGGTCAGCATGGTGGCCATTTTAGGATTTTGCTCTGGTCAGCATGGTGGCCATATTGGTTGTCATTGGTCAGCATGGTGGCCATTTTGGTTGTCTTTGGTCAGCATGGTGGCCATTTTGGTGTCATTGGTCAGCATGGTGGCCATTTAGGATTTTGCTCTGGTCAGCATGGTGGCCATTTTAGGATTTTGCTCCAGTCAGCATGGTGGCCATTTTAGGATTTTGCTCCGGTCAGCATGGTGGCCATTTTAGGATTTTGCTCTGGTCAGCATGGTGGCCATTTTAGGATTTTGCTCCAGTCAGCATGTTGGCCATTTTAGGTTTTCGCTCTGGTCAGTGGGGCTACGTCTGGCCAAGCTGGTGAACCCCCCCCCCCCCACCCCCTCTGGAGTAGACCGTGGTGGGGGTCAGGCAGGGAGGGTGAAAGGTTAAGCAGCTAAGGCTACAACAAGGGGTCTATTTATCGGCATCTTCTCCACGATCGGGGCAGTGTCGGTCTGGACCGCGTTGGACGAGAGCGCGGATCGCAGCGCTTTGGCGGCCGTCCTCAGCGTGTCCACCGGCCCCCTCTCCAGGAGGTAGCCACCGTCTCGCAGTCCGGGGTCGCCCTGAGCCTCCGCAGCCAGGGTTGAGATGATGAGGTAGCGCATTGTTATCAGCAGGGCCAGCTTCCACAGGGGAGGGGGTGAGAGGAAGGAACAGGAGTGTACAAACTCAACACGGCACAGGAATAGGCCCTTCGGCTCACAGCATATTAACGGCAAGCTAAACTAATCTCCTCTGCCTACAATACCTTGGCCCTCAACACCAACAAAACCAAGGAACTGATTGTGGACTTTGGAAGGGGTAGGATGGGGACCCACAGCCCCGTTTATATCATGGTTGAAAGGGTCAAGAGCTTCAAATTCCTGGGCGTCCACATCTCTGAAGATCTCTCCTGGCCCGAGAACACTAATGCAATTATCAAGAAAGCTCATCAGCGCCTCTACTTCCTGAGAATTACGGAGAGTCGGTTGTCAAGGAGGACTCTCTCGAACTTCTACAGGTGCACAGTAGAGAGCATGCTGACCGGTTGCATCGTGGCTTGGTTCGGCAACTTGGTTCAGCGCCCTGGAGCGGGAAAGTCTACAATAAGTAGTAAACACTGCCCAGTCCATCATCGGCTCTGACCTCCCTTCCATCGAGGGGATCTATCGCAGTCGCTGCCTCAAAAAGGCTGGCAGCATCATCAAGGACCCACACACCATCCTGGCCACACACTCATCTCCCTGCTACCTTCAGGTAGAAGGTACAGGAGCCTGAAGACTGCAACGTCCAGGTTCAGGAATAGCTACTTCCCCACAGCCATCAGGCTAGTAAACCTGGCTCGGACAAAACTCTGAACATTAATAACCCATTATCTGTTATTTGCACTTTATCAGTTTATTTATTCATGTGTGTATATATTTATATAATGGTATATGGACACACTGATCTGTTCTGTATTCATGCCTACTATGTTCTGTTGTGCTGAAGCAAAGCAAGAATTTCGTTGCCCTATCTGGACACAGGACAATAAACTCTCTTGAATCTTGAACCAGATCCCTCAAATACCTGCATAGAGTCGGCACGGTGGCACAGCGGTAGAGTTCTGCCTAACAGCGCCCGAGACTGGTTTGATTCTGACTACGGGTATTGCATCATCCACAATCAGTACCCCGTTCCTGCTTTCTCCCCATGTCCCTTGATTCCGTTAGCCCTAAGAGCTAAATCTAACTCTCTCTTGAAAACATCCAGTGAATCGGCCTCCATGCCTTCTGTGGCAGAGAATTCCACAGATTCACAACTCTCTGGGTGAAAAGTTTTTCCTCATCTCAGTCCTAAATGGCCGACCCCTTAGTCTTAAACTGTGTGTGTGACCCCCTGGATCTAGAACTCCCCCAACATCGGGAACAATTTTTTCCTGCATCCAGCCTGTCCGAATCAACTTAAGAAGTTTTCATATGTTTCCGTAAGACTCTCCCTCATCCTTGTAAATTAACCATATAACCATATAACAATTACAGCACAGAAAACAGGCCATCTCGGCCCTTCAAGTCCGTGCTGAACACGTATTCTCCCTAGTCCCATCTACCTGCACTCAGACCATAACCCTCCATTCCTTTCCCGTCCATATACCTATCCAATTTATTTTTAAATGATAAAATCGAACCTGCCTCCACCACTTCCACTGGAAGCTCATTCCACACAGCTACCACTCTCTGAGTAAAGAAGTTCCCCTCATGTTACCCCTAAACTTCTGTCCCATAATTCTCAAGTCATGTCCCCTTGTTTGAATCTACCCTACTCTCAATGGAAAAGCTTATCCACGTCAACTCTGTCTATCCCTCTCATCATTTAAAAAACCTCTATCAAGTCCCCCCTTAACTTCTGCGCTCCAAAGAATAAAGCCCTAACTTGTTCAACCTTTCTCTGTAACTTAGTTGCTGAAACCCAGGCAACATTCTAGTAAATCTCCTCTGTACTCTCTCTATTTTGTTGACATCCTTCCTATAATTAGGCGACCAAAATGGTACACCATACTCCAGAATTGGTCTCACCAATGCCGTGTACAATTTTAACATTACATCCCAACTTCTATACTCAAGTGAATACGTACCCAGTCGATCCATTCTTTCATCATATGACAGTCCCGCCATCCCGGGAACTAACCTGGTGAACCTACGCTGCACTCCCTCAATAGCAAGGATGTCCTTCCTCAAATTAGAAGACCAAAACTGCACACAATACTCCAGGTGTGGTCTCACCAGGGCCCTGTACAGCTGCAGAAGGACCTCGTTGCTCCGATGAGCAGAATTAGGCCATTCGGCCCATCAAGTCTACTCTGCCATTCAATCATGGCTGATCTATCTCCCCATCCTAACCCCATTTTCCTGCCATCTCTCCATAACCTCTGACATCTGCACTAATCGAGAATCTATCTATAGGTACACAAAAATGCTGGTGAAACTCAGCGGGTGCAACAGCATCTATGGAGCGAAGGAGATAGGCAACGTTTCGGGCCGAAACCCAAGGGTTTCGGCCCGAAACGTTGCCTATTTCCTTCGCTCCATAGATGCTGCTGCACCCGCTGAGTTTCTCCAGCATTTTTGTGTACCTTCGATTTTCCAGCATCTGCAGTTCCTTCTTAAACACAAGAATCTATCTATCTCTGCCTTAAAAACATCCATTGACTTAGAAACATAGAAAATAGGTGCAGGAGGAGGCCATTCGGCCCTTCGAGCCAGCACCGCCATTCATTGTGACTTGTGGCCTCCACAGCCTTCAGTGGCAAAGAATTCCACAGATTCACCACCCTCTGACTAACGAAATTCATAGAAACATAGAAATTAGGTGCAGGAGTAGGCCATTCGGCCCTTCGAGCCTGCACTGCCATTCAATATGATCATGGCTGATCATCCAACTCAGTATCCTGTACCTGCCTTCTCTCCATACCCCCTGATCCCCTTAGCCACAAGGGCCACATCTAACTCCCTCTTAAATATAGCCAATGAACTGGCCTCAACTACCCTCTGTGGCAGAGAGTTCCAGAGATTCACCACTCTCTGTGTGAAAAAAGTTCTCCTCATCTCGGTTTTAAAGGATTTCCCCCTTATCCTTAAACTGTGTGACCCCTTGTCCTGGACTTCCCCAACATCGGGAACAATCTTCCTGCATCTAGCCTGTCCAACCCCTTAAGAATTTTGTAAGTTTCTATAAGATCCCCCTCAATCTCCTAAATTCGTTTTGTTGTCTCTGTACTGTACACTGACAATGACAATTAAAATTGAATCTGAATCTGAATCTGAAATTCTAGAGAGTATAAACCAAGTCTATCCAGTCTTTCTTCATAAGACAGTCCTGACATCCCAGGAATCAGTCTGGTGAACCTTCTCTGCACTCCCTCTATGGCAATAATGTCCTTCCTCAGATTTGGAGACCAAAACTGTACGCAATACTCCAGGTGTGGTCTCACCAAGACCCTGTACAACTGCAGTAGAACCTCCCTGCTCCTACACTCAAATCCTTTGCAATGAAAGCTAACATACCATTCCCTCCTCATCTCCTTCCTAAAGGAACGTCCTTTAATTCTGAGGCCGTGCCCCTCTGGTCCTAGACTCTCCCATCCTCTCCGCGTCCAATCTAACCTATTTCACTCTCTCCTGGGGCCTTACCTGTAGGAGGGAGGAGAGGAGCAGGGCAGCACCGACCAGTTGAGGATGGAGGAGTAGTGGTCCAGGAGAGCCTCGTGGCAGCCCCTGGTCCACAGGTTGAGGTCCTCGGGCCCGGGCTGGTAGTTGTAGTGGGCTGAAGGGTCCCTCAGGTGGTGCTGGATGCAGGGCCGGGGGGAGGCTGGGTTACAGCAGCTGAACGGGACACTGTCCATCAGGTACAGGCCTGCAATGTTACTGTGCAGCTGGCTACGGGGCAAGGAGAGAGGAGAGAGGTGAAGGGAGAGAGAGAGTGGAAGAGGGAGAGAGGGGAAGAGAGATAGAGAGGGGAAGAGAGAAGGAAGGGAAGAGGGAGAGAGGGGAAGAGAGGGAGAAGGGAAGAGGGAGAGAGGGGAAGAGAGATAGAGAGGGGAGAGGGAGAGAGGGAAGAGAGGGAGAGGGAAGAGAGAGGGAGAGAGGGGAAGAGGGAGAGAAGGAGAGAGGAAGAGGGAGAGAGGGAGAGGGAGAGAGGGGAAGAGGGAGAGAGGGAAGAGAGGGAGAGAGGGAAGAGAGGGAGAGAGGGGAAGAGAGGGAGAGAGGGGAAGAGGGAGAGAGGGGAAGAGAGAGGGAGAGGGAAGAGGGAGAGAGGGAGAGGAAGAGGGAGAGAGAGGGAAGAGAGAGGGAGAGAGGGAAGAGAGAGGAGAGAGGGGAAGAGGGAAAGAGAGAGGGGAAGAGAGAGGGAGAGAGGGGAAGAGAGAGGGGAGAGAGGGGAGAGGGAAGAGAGGGAGAGAGGGAAGAGAGGGAGAGGGAGATGGGAGAGGAAGAGGGAGAGAGGGAAGAGGGAGAGAGGGGAAGAGAGGGAGAGGGGAAGAGAGAGAGAGGGAAGAGGGAGAGAGGGGAAGAGGAGAGAGAGGGAGAGTGAGATAGACACAGGGGTTCAATATGGGGATAAATATATTGATACAGCAAGGAATCAGACATGAACCACGGTGGCGTAGGGGTAGAGTCACTGCCTCACAGCGCCAGAGACCCGGGTTCGATCCTGACCACGGATGCTGTCTGTACGCAATTCTCCACGTGGTCCCCTCTGGATTTCTTCCACATCCCAAAGCCCTACCTCATAGAAACATAGAAATTAGGTGCAGGAGTAGAGGCCATTGGGCCCTTCGAGCCTGCACCGCCATTCAATATGATCATGGCTGATCATCCAACTCAGTATCCCTCCCTGCCTTCTCTCCATACCCCCTGATCCCCTTTAGCCACAAGGGCCACATCTAACTCCCTCTTAAATATAGCCAATTAAACTGGCCTCAACTACCCTCTGTGGCAGAGAGTTCCAGAGATTCACCACTCTCTGCGTGAAAAAAGTTCTTCTCATCTCGGTTTTAAAGGATTTCCCCCTTATCCTTAAGCTGTGACCCCTTGTCCTGGACTTCCCAACATCGGGAACAATCTTCCTGCATCTAGCCTGTCCAACCCCTTAAGAATTGTGTAAGTTTCTATAAGATCCCCTCTCAATCTTCTAAATTCTAGAGAGTATAAACCAAGTCTATCCAGTCTTTCTTCATAAGACAGTCCTGACATCCCAGGAATCAGTCTGGTGAACCGTCTCTGCACTCCCTCTATGGCAATAATGTCCTTCCTCAGATTTGGAGACCAAAACTCGGTACGCGGTTGACAATGAACTAAAGGAACGTGGATCCCGGTGCCTTTAGAATGTGGGAGGGAAACCAGAGCACCCGGAGAAAACCACGAGGGCCACAGGAGAACGTGGAAACTCCACACATGCAGGCACACAGACACACACACACACACACACACACACACACACACACATGCGGGCAGACAGACAGAGACGCACACAGACACACACACACACACACACACACACACTGATAAATGCGCACATGTTGACAAACATGCACACATCCCGATACACACGCAGGCAGATACACGCACACACATGACAGGTCTATGATTGTCTACCAAGGTACCGTGAGAAGCTGGGTTTTGCATGCTATCCAAACAGATATACCATACTAGTAATCAATACAATCATATCAAACATTTATACGATTGCATTGATCAATATCATATCACACATACACACACACACTCAGAAAAACACTCACACAGACAGACACATACACATAGACACACACACTTATAGATACACATCACGGTCGGAGAAACATACACACACATATAGACACAGATACACACACATATACAGACAGAGACACACACAGACAGACACACAGAGAGACACACACACACAGACAGACACACACACTCACAGAGACATATTCGTACAGAGAGACACACACATACATAAAGAGAGAGACACACACAGACATATGGACAGACAGACACACACACACAGACACAGACAGACACACACACACAGCCAGACAGACACATTCATACAGAGAGACACACACACACACATAAAGAGAGAGACACAGACAGACAGACAGACAGGTGCACATAGTCACAAAAAGACCCACAGATAGACCCTGAGATAGACAGACACATTCATAGAGAGAGAGACACACACACGCACAGACAGATGCACAGACACACAGTCACAAAAGACCGAGGGACAGATATCCTGAGATAGACACACACACAGATAGACACATTCATACAGAGAGAGACACACACAGACAGACCCACAGAGACAGATACCCTGAGATAGACAGACACACACACAAACATAGGCAGAGACAAGCACTGGAGTGCCCCATCCTCTACTACAGATCCCTGTCCACCCACCGACACTCACTCAGGGCCGGGGGTCGGGATCGAACCCGGGTCCCCCCAGGCGCCGAGAGCCAGCGCTTTAACCCGCTGACCACCGGCCCGGCCCAGGTGGGAGCCGCTGCCAGCCCGCCCAATATCCCTGCCTGGCTCCATATCCCAGCCCATATCCCCACCCGGCCCATATCCCCACCCGACCCCATATCCCCACCCAGCCCCATATCCCCACCCAGCCCCATATCCCCACCCAGCCCCATATCCCCACCCGACCCCATATCCCCACCCTGCCCCATATCCCCACCCGACCCCATATCCCCACCCGACCCCATATCCCCACCCAGCCCCATATCCCCACCCGACCCCATATCCCCACCCTGCCCCATATCCCCACCCGACCCATATCCCCACCCGACCCCATATCCCCACCCAGCCCCATATCCCCCACCCGACCCCATATCCCCACCCGGCCCCATATCCCCACCCGACCCATATCCCCACCCGACCCCATATCCCCACCCAGCCCCATATCCCCACCCGACCCCATATCCCCACCCGACCCCATATCCCCACCCGACCCATATCCCCACCCGGCCCCATATCCCCACCCAGCCCCCATATCCCCACCCAGCCCCATATCCCCACCCGACCCCATATCCCCACCTGGCCCCATATCCCCACCGCCCCCATATCCCCACCCGGCCCATATCCCCACCCGCCCCATATCCCCACCCGGCCCCATATCCCCACCCGGCCCCATATCCCGCCCGCCCCATATCCCCACCCGGCCCCATATCCCCACCCGGCCCCATATCCCCACCCGGCCCCATATCCCCATATCCCCACCCGGCCCCATATCCCCACCCGGCCCCATATCCCCACCCGGCCCCATATCCCCACCCGGCCCCATATCCCCATATCCCCACCCGGCCCCATACCCCACCCGGCCCCATATCCCCGCCCCCCCATATCCCCACCCGGCCCCATATCCCCACCCGGCCCCATATCCCCACCCGGCCCCATATCCCCATATCCCCACCCGGCCCCATATCCCCACCCGGCCCCATATCCCCATATCCCCACCCGGCCCCATATCCCCACCCAGGCCCCCCATATCCCCACCCGGCCCATATCCCACCGCCCCATATCCCCACCCCATATCCACACCCGGCCCCATATCCCCACCCCATATCCCCACCAGGCCCCATATCCCCACCCCATATCCACACCCGGCCCCATATCCCCACCAGGCCCCATATCCCCACCCCATATCCACACCCGGCCCCATATCCCCACCCGGCCCCATATCCCCACCCCATATCCACACCCGGCCCCATATCCCCACCCGGCCCCATATCCCCACAGGCCCCATATCCCCACCCCATATCCCCACCCGGCCCCATATCCCCACCCCATATCCCCACCCGGCCCATATCCCCACCCGGCCCCATATCCCCACCCCATATCCCCACCCGGCCCCATATCCCCACCCGGCCCCATATCCCGGCCCCATATCCCCACCCGGCCCCATATCCCCACCCCTATCCCAGCCTCATATCCCGCCTCACTCTCGCACTCGGCTGTCGTTGAGGTCCAGGAAGCGCGGGCTGATCCACCTGGACATGGAACCAGTCTGTGGGCCCCACGGACCCCGCAGCAGCCGAGCCCGGCCTGTAGCTGGTCGACGGGAGCGCTTGAGGAGGCAGCGGCCCGGGAGTCCGTGCGGCCGTAGGAGCGGAGAGCGTAGGCGAGGCCGTGGCTCAGGCCCGGCTCTAGGCCGCAGGCCCAGCTCCAGCCCCAGGCGGGCGGCGGCCACTGCGCTCAGGCCCAGCGCCAGGCCGGGCACCAGGGCGGCCCAGGCGGGCAGGCGGCCGGCCGGCCCCAGGCCTCGGGCCTAGCGCGCACAGGCCGCCCGCCAGCAGGGCGCTCAGGCCGCCGGCCACCGCCACCAGCACGGCCGGCGGCAGCGAGGCCTCGGGCCGGCCTCCCCGTACCCCCGCCAGAGGGAGGCGCCGCAGCTCGCAGCCCAGCCACAGGCCCAGGCCCAGGGTCAGGCCACCCGCCGCTGCTGCAGCCCCGCACACGGGCCGCACCACCCCAGCAGCGCCATGCGGGCCCGGCCCGACAAACGGAGAGCTAGCACCAGGCATCTAGGCCCTGGGACAGGGGGAGAGAGGGGGCCCGGGGACTGGGGGAGAGAGGGGGCCCGGGGACTGGGGGAGAGAGAGAGGGGGCCCAGGGACTGGGGGAGAGAGAGGGGGCCCGGAGATAGAGGGGGCCGGGGACAGGGGAGAGACAGGGGGCCCGGGGACTGAGGGGAGAGAGGGGGCCCTGGGGACTGGGGGAGAGAGAGGGGGCCCGGGGACAGGGGGAGAGAGGGGGGGTCCGGGGATAGGGGGAGAGAGAGGGGGGCCCGGGGACAGGGGGAGAGAGAGGGGGCCCGGGGACTGGGGAGAGAGGGGGTCCGGGGATAGAGGGAGAGAGAGGGGGCCAGGGGGACAGGGGGAGAGAGAGGGGGCCCTGGGACAGGGGGAGAGAGAGGGGCCCGGGGACAGGGGGAGAGAGGGGGCCCGGGGACAGGGGAGAGAGGGGGCCGGGACAGGGGGAGAGAGGGGGCCCGGGGACAGGGGGAGAGAGACCTGGGGACTGAGGGGATAGAGAGAGGCCCTGGGGCTGAGGGAGGGAGAAGGGGGCCCTGGGACAGGGGGAGAGAGGGGGCCCGGGACAGGGGAGAGAGAGGGGGGCCCGGGGATAGAGACAGGGGGCCCAGGGGACTGAGGGGAGAGAGAGGGGGCCCGGGGACTGGGGAGAGAGAGGGGGCCTGGGACAGGGGGAGAGAGAGGGGGCCCGGGGACTGAGGGGAGAGAGAGAGGGGGCCCAGGGACTGAGGGGAGAGGGGGCCCGGGGATAGAGGGAGAGAGAGAGGGCCGGAGACTGAGGGGAGAGGGGGCCCGGGGACTGGGGGAGAGAGGGGCCCGGGGACAGGGGAGAGAGAGGGGGCCCGGGGACTGAGGGAGAGAGAGGGGGCCCGGGGACAGGGGGGAGAGAGAGAGGGGGCACGGGGACTGAGGGAGAGAGAGGGGGCCCGGGGACTGAGGGTAGAGAGAGAGGGGGCCCGGGGACAGGGGAGAGAGAGGGGGCCCGGGGACAGGGGGAGAGAGGGGGGGCCCTGGGACAGGGGAGAGAGAGGGGGCCCGGGGAATGGGGGAGAGAGAGGGGCCCTGGGACTGGGGGGAGAGGGGGCCCGGAGAGAGAGAGAGAGAGAGAGAGAGACCCAGGGGCTGGGAGGAGAGAGAGGGCCCTGGACACAGAGAGAGGGCCCTGAGATTGGGGGAGAGAGGGCCTTGGGACAGAGAGAGAGGGGCCGGGAAGAGAGAGAGGGAGAGGGCCTTGGGACAGAGAGTGCTCGGTGGTTGCCCGAGGGGGCCCCGGGACTGAGGTTGATGCCCGGGGTGAGAGCAGCGTGGGGACTGGGGGGAGAGGCCGGGGACTAGGGGGTCACTGAGGGCCCGGTGTGGTGACCCTGGGTAAATCGGTGATGCCCCGGGGGGCACTCAGGGCCCAGCGACCAGTGAGAGAGAGAGAGAGACGCGGGAGATAGACCAGTGATGTCTGGCCCGAAGGGACCCGGGTAGAGAGAGGGAGAGAGAGAGAGGGAAGGAAGGAAGGCAGGGAGGGAGGGGTAGAGTCCGGGTTTGTCTCGGTCCGGTGAGACTGTGGCCCCGGTGTGGGAGGGGGAGAGAGCCGGTCCGGGGGAGACTGGCTGTCCGCAGCCCGCTGTCGCTCCGCTGGTCTGGGCGGAGACGAGCCCGGCTCAGCCTAATCCCCACACGGGACGTCCCACACAGGGAGGGGGGGAGGAGAGGGAGGGAGGGAGGGGGCGGAGAAGTGTGGGAGGGGGTGGGGAACACTGTGGGAGGGGAGACTGTGAGAGGGTGGGGGAGTGTGGGAGGGGATCAGGGTGGGGGAGACTGTGGAGGTGGGTCACAGTAGGGTTGGTATCAGTGAGCAGCTCAATGTCAGACATGCCAGCATGATCACTGAGCTGCTGCAGTAATGGGATCAGTCCTAAGCCACCTCCCCGACACTGCTGCAGCACGGCGCTCCCCTCCACCTCCCCCCCCCCCCTCCGCCCCGCTTCCAGCTGAATAATGGGATCAGTCCTAAGCCACCTTCCCCGACACTGCTGCAGCACGGCGCTCCCTCCCCCTCCCCCCTCCCCGCCCCGCTTCCAGCTGAATGGCACCGTCCCATGGCCAAAACTATGCACAATCCTCCAGTTGCGGCCTCATCAACGTCTGTTCAAGCTGTAACATAAACCTCCCATGATCTGTCTGTCCTCAGTACCCTGAGCAGTGAAGGCCAGCGTGCCAAAAGCCTTCTTGACCACCCTGACTACTTGTGACATAGGAACTATGTACCTGTACTAAAGATAGACACGGGCAGCATCTCTGGAGAGAAGGAATGGGTGACGTTTCGGGTCGAGGTCCTTCTTCAGACTCTGTAGTCCGAGATCCCTCTGCTCCTGTGACATGCCCACTGGACCCTGCCATTCAACGCGATGGTCCTGCCCTGGTTTGACTTACCAAAGTACAACACCTTGCACTTATCTGAATTAAACTCCATTTGCCATTCCTCACCCCCTTATGCCCTGGGAGGGGCGGGGAGGGGAGCAAGAAAAATGTATCCAAGTCCTGTCCCACCCCGGTCATTCCTTCTTCTCCCCGCTCCCGTCCGGCGGAAGGTACATAAGCTTGAAGGCGCCAGACTCAGGAACAGCTTCCTCCCCTCTGCTATCAGGCTTCTGAACGGCCCTTCCATTAGCTAGGGTGCTGTCCCATTCACCTCTACTCCATTGCGGACATTGGACTTTGTCTCTGGAACTGATGCGCTACAATGCTGCTGGCCCTGACGGCATCCCCGGGCGCGTGCTCAGGGCCTGTGCTGCGCAGCTGACAGACGTCTGGACTGACATCTTCAACCTGTCACTTGCCCAAGCAGTTGTCCCCACTTGCTTAAAGCCACCTCCATCGTGCCAGTGCCAAAACACTCCACTGCGGCAAGCCTCAACGACTTCCGCCCAGTTGCACTTACCCCCATCATCACCAAGTGCTTCGAGAGGCTGGTCCTGGCACACCTCAAAAGCTGCCTACCCCCCACACTGGATCCCTATCAGTTTGCCTACCGCAAGAACAGGAGTACGGAGGATGCCATCTCAACGGGACTTCACTCCGCCCTCTCCCACCTCGACAACAGAGACACTTATGTAAGAATGCTGTTCATTCGATTACAGCTCAGCATTCAACACCATTATTCCATCAAAACTGATCACCAAACTCGATAACCTGGGCATCGACCCCTCCCTCTGCAACTGGATACTGGACTTTCTAACCAACAGACCCCAGTCTGTGAGGTTAGACAAGCACACCTCTTCAACCCTCACCCTGAACATCCTCAGGGCTGTGTGCTGAGCCCCTTCCTCTACTCCCTCTTCACCTATGACTGCACACCTGTACATGGTACTAACACCATCATCAAGTATGCAGATGATACAACGGTGATTGGCCTCATCAGCAACAACGATGAGCTGGCCTACAGGGAGGAGGTCCAGCACTTAGCAGCATGGTGCGCTGACAACAACCTGGCCCTTAACTCCAAGAAGACCAAGGAGCTCATTGTAGACTTCAGGAAGTCCAGAGGTGGCACGCATACCCCCATCCACATTAACGGGACGGAGGTGGAACGTGTTTCTAGCTTCAGGTTCCTGGGAGTCAACATCTCCGATGACCCTCTCTTGGACCCACAATACCTCTACTCTGATCAAGAAGGCTCATCAGCGTCTCTTCTTCCTGAGGAGACTGAAGAAGGTCCATCTGTCTCCTCAGATCCTGGTGAACTTCTACCGCTGCACCATCGAGAGCATCCTTACCAACTGCATCACAGTATGGTATGGCAACTGCTCTGTCTCCGACCGGAAGGCATTGCAGAGGGTGGTGAAAATTGCCCAACGCATCACCGGTTCCACGCTCCCCTCCATTGAGTCTGTCCAAAGCAAGCGCTGTCTGCGGAGGGCGCTCAGCATCGCCAAGGACTTGCTCTCACCCCAACCATGGACTGTTTACCCTCCTACCATCCGGGAGGCGCTACAGGTCTCTCCGTTGCCGAACCAGCAGGTCGAGGAACAGCTTCTTTCCGGCGGCTGTCACTCTACTCAACAACGTACCTCGGCGACTGCCAATCACACCCCCCCCCCCCCCCCCCGACAATGACAATTAAATTGAATCTGAATCTGAATCTATATTCTGCACTCTGTATCTTCCCCTTTGCTCTATCTATTGTACTTGAGTTTGTCTTGATTGTATCTAATGTGTGGTATCATCTGGTCTGTGCAGGAAGGAACTGCAGATGCTGGTTTAAACCGTAGACACAAAAAGGTGGGGTAGCTCAGCGGGACAGGCGGCATCTCTGGGTGACGTTTCGGGTCGCGACCTGAATCGGATTTGGTCTCCAAATCTGAGGAAGGACATTATTGCCATAGAGGGAGTTACAGAGAAGGTTCACCAGACTGATTCCTGGGATGTCAGGACTGTCTTATGAAGAAAGACTGGATAGACTTGGTTTATACTCTCTAGAATTTAGGAGATTGAGAGGGGATCTTATAGAAACTTACAAAATTCTTAAGGGGTTGGACAGGCTAGATGCAGGAAGATTGTTCCCGATGTTAGGGAAGTCCAGGACAAGGGGTCACAGCTTAAGGATAAGGGGGAAATCCTTTAAAACCGAGATGAGAAGAACTTTTTTCACACAGAGAGTGGTGAATCTCTGGAACTCTCTGCCACAGAGGGTAGTTGAGGCCAGTTCATTGGCTATATTTAAGAGGGAGTTAGATGTGGCTAAGGGGATCAGGGGGTATGGAGAGAAGGCAGGTACGGGATACTGAGTTGGATGATCAGCCATGATCATATTGAATGGCGGTGCAGGCTCGAAGGGCCGAATGGCCTCTACTCCTGCACCTAATTTCTATGTTTCTATGAAGGGTCCCGTTACCTATTCCTTCTCTCCAGAGATGCTGCCTGCCTGTCCTGCTGAGTTACTCCGGCTTTCTGGAGCGTACAAAACAAAGATGTACACTGTACCTGACCACGTGTCGATAATAAACAGAAATTACTCTGTGCTGCCCCGTGTAGACACTGTATAGTTTAGAGATATAGCGCGGAAACAGGCCCTTCAGCCCATCGAGTCCACACCCACCAACGACACTTGCACAAACAAAATACTATGACTGTATGCACGTATATAGATTTATTGATTGCTCATATTTATGTTGCTCTTCAAGGGAGATGCTAACTGCATTTCATTGTCTCTGTACTGGAGTATACACCTGGAGTATTGCGTACAGTTCTGGTCTCCTAATCTGAGGAAGGACATTCTTGCCATAGAGGGAGTACAGAGAAGGTTCACCAGACTGATTCCTGGGATGTCAGGACTTTCATATGAAGAAAGACTGGATAGACTCGGCTTGTACTCGCTAGAATTTAGCAGATTGAGGGGGGATCTTATAGAAACTTACAAAATTCTTAAGGGGTTGGACGGGCTAGATGCAGGAAGATTGTTCCCGATGTTGGGGAAGTCCAGAACAAGGGGTCACACCGTTTAAGGATAAGGGGGAAATCTTAAGAGCTTCATCTAACTCTCTCTTGAAAACATCCAGTGAATTGGCCTCCACTGCCTTCTGAGGCAGAGAATTCCACAGATTCACAACCCTCTGTGTGAAAAGGTTTTTCCTCATCTCCATTCTAAATGGCTTACCCCTTATTCTTAAACTGTGGCCCCTAGTTCTGGACTCCCCCACCATCGGGAAGATGTTTCCTGCCTCTAGCGTGTCCAAACCCTTAATAATCTTATGTTTCAATAAGATCTTTAAGGATAAGGGGGAAATCTTTTGGGACCGAGATGAGAACATTTTTCACACAGAGAGTGGTGAATCTGTGGAATTCTCTGCCACAGAAGGTAGTTGAGGCCACACAGTTCATTGGCTATATTTAAGAGGCAGTTAGATGTGGCCCTTGTGGCTAAAGGGATCAGGGGGTATGGAGAGAAGGCAGGGACGGGATACTGAGTTGGATGATCAGCCATGATCATATTGAATGGCGGTGCAGGCTCGAAGGGCTGAATGGCCTCTACTCCTGCACCTGTTTTCTATGTTTCTACTGTACACTGCACAATGAAGTTGAATCTGAATCTGATCTGGCACACTGAGGTCAGTTTCCACTTTTACAGAGGACCAATAAATTGCACGTCCTTGGAGTGTGGGAGGAAACCGGAGCACCTGTAGAAAATCCATGGGGAGAACGATACAAACTCCGTACAGCCAGCACCTGTAGTCAGGATCGAACCCGGGTAGAGAGAATACAGAGGAGATTTACTAGAATGTTGCCTGGGTTTCAGCAACTAAGTTACAGAGAAAGGTTGAACAAGTTAGGGCTTTATTCTTTGGAGCGCAGAAGGTTAAGGGGGGACTTGATAGAGATTTTTTAAATGATGAGAGGGATAGACAGAGTTGACGTGGAAAAGCTTTTCCCACTGAGAGTAGGGAAGATTCAAACAAGGGGACATGACTTGAGAATTAAGGGACTGAAGTTTAGGGGTAACATGAGGGGGAACTTCTTTACTCACAGAGAGTGGTGGCTGTGTGGAATGAGCTTCCAGTGAAGGTGGTGGAGGCAGGTTCGTTTTTATCATTTAAAAATAAATTGGATAGTTATATGGATGGGAAGGGAATGGAGGGTTATGGTCTGAGCGCAGGTAGATGGGACTAGGGAAGATTATGTGTTCGGCACGGACTAGAAGGGTCGAGATGGCCTGTTTCCGTGCTGTAATTGTTATATGGATATATGGTTAGATGGTCTCTGGCGCCATGAGGCAGCAGCTCTACCGCTGCGCCACTCAGAATGCAAGAAGAGTTTCTGCACAGTTTTTAAAAAATTCGACGTGTTTTATTTATTCTGAATAAAGTGTATATTTATTTTGGTGGACAAGTGGGAGGGCTGGCTTTGTGTTGTAGTACCCACCTTGCCAGCAGGGGCCAGTGCTGCCCCACCGAGTCTCTCGACCAGGAAAACGTCCCGATCCAGGATGGGACCCGCCTTTGCTTAAGCCCTTTGCGGTCTATTCATGGGATCAACGAGTCTGGGTTTTCCAGCTCGGTCTGCCGGGGAGGAAGAGCAGTTGCAGCGCGGGAAACACTACCCCAATCAGCGCCCAGCAGGATCCCCACAAACAGCAGTTAGAGAACGACGGAGGAATTCCGATCTGGGGGGAAAAAAAATCCCTGGGATACATAGGATAAAAAAGGACTGGACAAGCTAGATGCAGGAAAATGTTCCCAATGTTGGACAATGCATTTCGTTGTCTCTGTACTGTACACTGACAATGACAATTAAAATTGAATCTGAATCTGATCTGAATGAGTCCAGAACCAGGGGCCACACACACACAGTCTTAGAATAAACGGGACGTCATTTGAGACTGAGGTGAAAAAAAAACGTTTTCACCCGGAGGGTTGTGTGAATTTGTGGAATTCCCTGCCACAGAGGGCAGTGGAGGCCAAGTCACTGGATGGATTTAAGAGAGAGTTAGATAGAGCTCTCGGGGGTTGTGGAGTCAAGGGATGTGGGGAGAAGGCAGGCACGGGTTATTGATTGGGGACGGTCAGCCATGATCACAATGAATGGCGAACGGTGCTGGCTCGAAGGGCCGAATGGCCTCCTCCTGCACCTGTTTTCTATCCCGCTCCGAACGTCCGTGCTTCAGAAGGGCACTGCCATTTAGTGGAGAGACCCAGCATGGAAACAGGTCCTGCGGCCCACTGTGTCTACGCCGACCACTGTTGCCCCACTTTCCCCATCCGCTCCCCTGCACACTCAGACCAATTAACCTACAAACCCGCGCGTCTTTGGGATGTTGGGGGGAAACCGGAGCACCAGGAGATATAACCCACGTGGTCACAGGGGAGAAGGTGTCAACTCCACACATGGACAGCACCCGAGGTCAGGATCGTGCGTGGGTCAGCAGATCTACCCGCTATGCCACTGTCTGCTTTCATCTTACATTGGACCTCCCTAAAAAGCAACTCTACAACTGTGGGGTTTAAAGTCCACCT
The DNA here is from genome assembly GCA_036785375.1 of Leucoraja ocellata. Classification (NCBI taxonomy): domain Eukaryota; kingdom Metazoa; phylum Chordata; class Chondrichthyes; order Rajiformes; family Rajidae; genus Leucoraja; species Leucoraja ocellata. The sequence goes on from JAWMAR010005718.1 coordinate 18,366, forward strand.
GCCCACGTTCCCAACTCATTCATCCAAATCATACAACACATAGAAATTAGGTGCAGGAGTAGAGGCCATTCGGCCCTTTGAGCCTGCACCGCCATATCTCTAAACTATACAGTGTCTACACGGGGCAGCACAGAGTTTCTGTTTATTATTGTCACGTGGTCAGGTACAGTGTACATCTTTGTTTTGCATGCTCCAAAAAGCCGGAGTAACTCAGCAGGACAGGCAGGCAGCATCTCTGGAGAGAAGGAATAGGTAACGGGACCCTTCATAGAAACATAGAAATTAGGTGCAGGAGTAGGCCATTCGGCCCTTCGAGCCTGCACCATTCGCCATTCAATATGATCATGGCTGATCATCCAACTCAGTATCCCGTACCTGCCTTCTCTCCATACCCCCTGATCCCCTTGGCCACAAGGGCCACATCTAACTCCCTCTTAAATATAGCCAATGAACTGTGTGGCCTCGACTACCCTCTGTGGCAGAGAGTTCCAGAGATTCACCACTCTCTGTGTGAAAAAAGTTCTTCTCATCTCGGTTTTAAAGGATTTCCCCCTTATCCTTAAGCTGTGACCCCTTGTCCTGGACTTCCCTAACATCGGGAGCAATCTTCCTGCATCTAGCCTGTCCAACCCCTTAAGAATTTTGTAAGTTTCTATAAGATCCCTCTCAATCTCCTAAATTCTAGCGAGTATAAACCAAGTCTATCCAGTCTTTCTTCATAAGACAGTCCTGACATCCCAGGAATCAGTCTGGTGAACCGTCTCTGCACTCCCTCTATGGCAATAATGTCCTTCCTCAGATTTGGAGACCAAAACTGTACGCAATACTCCAGGTGTGGTCTCACCAAGACCCTGTACAACTGCAGTAGAAACCCTCCCTGCTCCTATACTCAAATCCTTTTGCAATGAAAGCTAACATACCATTCGCTTTCTTTACTGCCTGCTGCACCTGCATGCCTACCTTCAATGATCTATCCCCCCCCATATCCACGTGCCTATCTAACGCCTCTTAAACAGCTGCCTCCACCACCACCAGCCCTGGCAGCGCATTCCAGGCACCCACCACCCCCACACATCTCATTTAAAGGGCACAGCGGTAGAGTTGCTGCCGTGCAGCGCCGGAGACCCGGGTTCGATCCCGACCACAGGTGCTTGCTGTCCATACGGAGTTTGCACGTTGTCACCGTGACCTGCGTGGGTTTTCTCCGAGATCTCCGGCTTCCTCCCACTCTCCAAAGACGTGCAGGTTTGTAGGTCTGTCAACTCTGACTCCCTCTACAAAAAAAGGCCAGAGCAGGCTCTTTTTCCTCAGAAGGCTCAAATCCTTCAATGTAAGTGTAATGACATGCTGCACCTGTTTTACAACACTGGGGTTGCAAGTGTTATTTTCTACGCTGTTGTCTGCTGGGGCAACAGGACTAGTGCAAAAAACAACAAGAAGCTGGTCAAACTGGTTAAAACGAGCTAGCTCAGTGCTGGAGGGGGGAGTAGACTCTGGGATGGATGTGTTTGAGAGGCGTATGAGGCACAAGGTGCAGGTCATCCTGAAAAACCCTGGGCATCCCCTCCATGTAATTCTGGAGAGTCAAAAGAGCAGTCGGAACAACAACCAGCTCCTCTCCCTGCCCTGTAGAACGGAGCGGTTCAGGAGATCCTTCACCTCTGCAGCCATTAGATTTCATAGTTTGGACCGCTAGGCTGTAGGGGGATGCATTCTTGCAATTTTTAATTTTTAATTGTTAATTATTGGTCTTTTTAAGTATTTATTGCTCTCAGGTCAAGTCAAGTCAAGTTTATTTGTCACATACACATACGAGATGTGCAGTGAAATGAAAGTGGCAATGCTCGCGGACTTTTGTGCAAAAGACAAACAACAAAACAACCAAACAAATTATAAACACAATCATAACACACATATTCTTTTACATAATAAATAATGGAAGGAAAAACGTTCAGTGTAGTGTCCACAGTGTATTCTATGTATTTTCTGTCTGCATTCATTTTGAATCTGTGGGTTTGTTGGTTGGGGGCTTCTGGACATCTGAATTTCCCTGAGGGGATCAATAAAGTATTTATTATTATTATTAATTGGCTTGGTGTAAATGTTAAAACAAATTGTCCCTAGTGTGTGTGTGGGATAGTGTTAATGTGCTGTTACATTAAGGAACAGGCCACCCGAAGGGCCTGTTTCCGAGCTGTATCTCTAAACTAAAATTAAACTTTATCCCTCTCAACTTAAAGCTAGACTTTGCCACCCGGGGGAGGGGGGGGGGGGGGGGGGAATGGTTCTGACTGTCCACTGTTGAGGGCTGTTCTGTCCCGTTTACCCCTGGCAACTTTAATAGCACATAACAATGCTATTTCACTTATTTATGAACAACTAATGATGAACAGACACCATGTCAGTCCATGAGAAACAATATGTACAACATCTAGAATCAACAAATCTACCCCCTGGGGGTAAATATAGCCCAGGTTGGGAACCCTTGGTCTACCCTATCTACGCCTCTCATTATATACATACGTGTGTGTGTGTATATATATATATCTACGCATATACATTCCTACACACATATATACATGTACGCACGCATATATATATATATATTTATCCAGCTGTATTGTGTGTATATATATATATATATGTGTGTGTATGTGTATATATATATCTACACACATACATTCCTACACACACATATTACATGTACGTACGCATTTATATATATTTATCCAGCTGTACTTTGTGTGTGTATATATATATATATATATATATGTGTGTGTGTGTATATATAGAAACATAGAAATTAGGTGCAGGAGTAGGCCATTCGGCCTTTCGAGCCTGCACCGCCATTCAATATGATCATGGCTGATCATCCAACTCAGTATCCTGTACCTGCCTTCTCTCCATACCCCCTGATCCCCTTAGCCACAAGGGCCACATCTAACTCCCTCTTAAATATAGCCAATGAACTGTGGCCTCGACTACCCTCTGTGGCAGAGAGTTCCAGAGATTCACCACTCTCTGTGTGAAAAAAGTTCTTCTCATCTCGGTTTTAAAGGATTTCCCCTTATCCTTAAGCTGTGACCCCTTGTCCTGGACTTCCCTAACATTGGGAACAATCTTCCTGCATCTAGCCTGTCCAACCCCTTAAGAATTTTGTAAGTTTCTATAAGATCCCCCCTCAATCTTCTAAATTCTAGAGTATAAACCAAGTCTATCCAGTCTTTCTTCATAAGACAGTCCTGTATATATATCTACACACACATATATACATGTATGCACGCATATATATATATTTATCCTGCTGTACTTTATGTATATATGTGTGTGTGCGTGTATATATATATCTACACACATACATTCCTACACACACATATATACATGTACGTACGCATTTATATATATTTATCCAGCTGTATTTTGTGTGTTATATATATATATATATATGTGTGTGTATATAATATATATATTGAATAAGAGTCTCGACCCGAAATGTCCACAGATGCTGCCTGACCCACTGAATGTCTCCAGAACTTGTGCATGTACGCATATATATATATATGTGTGTGTGCATATATATATATATCTACACATATACATGTGCAGTTTCTGTAGTTCCTTATTTATGCACCTGTACTTTATGTGTGTATAATATATATATATATATTGTGCACACATCTATATAGAGTACAGGTGGATACATTAGGGAGTACAGATGCTGGAATGGTGTTCTGGGCTCATTCAGTGGGTCAGGCAGCATCTGTGGACATTTCGGGTCGAGATCCCAGACTGGAGAGGCTTTCGACCTGAAGAGGTCACGCCTTCAATTAGACGCTGCTGCCTGATGCTGCGGGTCGGTGCAGCAGGCGGGAGTTATTACACGGGGATAGTCGGGACCCGTGGGGCGGAGCGGCCGGCCACCCACCCAATCAGCCTGGGGGTGAAGGCGGGGCGCTCCCTCACTCCTCCTCCAGTCGCTCCGGCGCTGCCTGGGCCCCGCACTCGGGGCAGTGGCATCTTACTGTGCCTTGTCCCCTCCACTCCCCCTACCCCGGGACTTGCCCCCCAGGCCGAGGACCTCTCCCCGGCGCCGGGACCACCCCCTCTCTCCATCTCCCCGGCTCCAGCATGGACGGAGCCTCGGCGCAAAGTCTGGGTGAGTCACTTCAGAAAAGTTGCCGAAAAGTTTGGCAACAACTTTTAAAGTTTGGGGTAAGAGTTGTTTCTTGGGGAGGGGGTGGGGCCGGACCGGGACAGTCTCGATGGGACCCCCCCTCAACCTCTCCAACCCCCCACAGCTTCAAGCCACCACCCCCCCCCCCCCCACTCTCCCGCCCCAGGCGGCAATAAGGAAGTGATCTGCTGGAGTTGTAACAATCTTCCCCTTGCCCCCTCGTTACGTATTGCCCCCTTTACCCACCTTCACCTTTCTCCTTTCTCCCCCCCTCACCTTTCTCCTCTCACCCCCCCACCCCCCCCCCCCCCCCCCACCCCCCCCCCCCCCCCCCCCCCCCCCCCCCCCACCACC
>JAWMAR010005719.1:5000-22864 GCA_036785375.1 Leucoraja ocellata
TCTGTTTCCTTTCTGTATGAGTTCATGCTGCCTTGGAAATGCAGGCAACATAATCAAAGACTTTTCCCTGTCCCACCCCGGCCATTCCATCTTCTCCCTGCCCCCGTCAGGCATAAGATACAGAAGCTTGAAAGTGCACGCCACCAGACCCAGGAGCAGCCTATTATAAGGCTTCTGAACAGTTCATCCATAAGCTAGAGTACTGCCCGATTCTCTTCTAACCCATTCAGGACATTGGACTTTATCTTCTGAACTGGTGCACAACAATGCTGAGAACTATATTCTGCACTCTGTATCTTTCCCTTCTCTCTGGCTGATATACTTCAGCTTGGTTTGATTGCATTCATTAACTGAATAGATTGGTTCGCATGCAAAAAAAAAGCTTATCTATGTACCTCAGCACACATCACAATATTAAAGCAAAATCCATCTTACCAAGCACATGTTGGGTCTCTTTATCCCGCACTATGATATCGTCAAAAGTCAGGAGAGTTTTACTGTCATGTGTCCCAGATGGGACATTGAAATTCTTACTTGCAGCAGCACAACGGAATATGTAAACATAGTACTCTGTAACAATATAATAAACGAGAAAAGAAAAAGAAAGTTCAGTGTGGGTATATATACATACATGCATACATACATGCCTGAAGAAGGGGTTCGACCCTAAACATCACTCATTCCTTCTCTCCCGAGATGCTGCTTGACCCACTGAGTTACTCCAGCATTTTGTGTCTATATATATAATATATATATATATATATATATATATATATATATATTATATATATATATATATATATGCACACATAAAAACAAACAAACGATAATATTCGTCTTCAAAAAGACTGAAGATTTTGGACACTTTGAGATCAGGAAGGACACTTAATTGAAGGACAATTTCTTTCCGCCCACCTCCAATGGTGCAGCTCTATCTTAGTGGCAACCTGAGCCACTGCAGTTAATGTTGGAGTACATGAAACACCTTCTAGTTGCAAGAGGGTGAGCATGTGAGAGCTCACAGGGAATCTTTACCCAGTGAATGGCAAGTTGGATCTTGTTGTCACAAGGTGTAAATAAGACAAAGCAATAACTACAAGAGGGAAAATTGAAGAGCAATGTTAACAGAAGAAGATGAAGGAGATGTACAAAAATCATGAGAGGAATAGATCAAGCAGATGCACAGTCTCTTGCCCAGAGTGGGAGAATCGGGAACCAAAGGACATAGGTTTAAGGTGAGAAGGGAACAACATAACAGGAACGTGAGGGATTACTGTTTCATTCAAAGGGGGTGGGTGTATGGAACGAGCTGCCGCAGGAGGTAGTTGAGGCAGGTACTATCACAATGTTTGAGAAACATTTAGACAGGTACATGGATAGGACAGGTTTAGAGAGATATGGGCCAAACGCAGGCAGGTGGGACAAGTGTAGATGGGCCATGTTGGTGGGTGTGGGCAAATTTGGTTTGTTTCCATGCTCTATCATTCTATGACACAGGTTCGATCCTGACCTTGTATGCTGTCTGTGTGGTGTTTGCACGTTCTCCCTGTGACCACATGCAATTTCTCTGGGTGCTCTCGTTTCCTCCCACGTCCCAAAGAAATGGAGGTTCGTAGGTTAATTGATCTAGAGTCATAGTCATAGTGTGGAAACAGACCCTTCAGCCCAACTTGCCCACACCAGCCAACAATGTCCCAGCTACACTAGTCCCACCTTCCTGAGCTTGGTCCATATCCCTCCAAACCTGTCCTATCCATGTATCTGTCCAACTGTTTCATAAACAATGGGATAGTCCCAGCCTCAACTACCCCCTGACAGCTTGTTCCGTAAACCCACCACCCTTTGTGTGAAAATGTTACCCCTCGGATTCCTGTTAAAATTTCCCCGACAATGTAGGGAGTGGATGAGAAAGTGGGATAACATGGAACTAGTGTGAATGGGTGATCGATGGCCAGAATAGACTCGGTGCGTGGAAGGGCCTGTTTCAATGTTGTATCTCCAAACTAAACTAAACTACAAAATAAATGGTGTATTTTAATAGCAGCTATCTCTTTGCTAAAAGGACTCTCAAAAGCCAGAGGAGAACCTTTGTAGCATGGCCGCTGTTGTAGAGAAGGAGAGGAATTGATGTGTCCTTAACCAGGCTTCCATCACCAATAATGAATGGGTCAAGAAAGTCAAGAGTGATTACTTGTCATGTTTATCTATTATGGAACAATGAAATCCTTAATTGCAACAGCTTATTACCAGGAATGTTCTTCGGTATGTTTTATGTGGGGGGAGGGGGGAGGGGGAGGGGGGAGGAGGGAGGGGGGAGGGGATCGGGGGAAACTTTTTTTTCAAGTTCCTACCTTCCCGGAGATGTGATCAATTTTTCGGATCACATTCTCCGGGCTCTGCGGCCTACCATCGCTGGAGCTGGAGGCCTCCTCGGACTGTCGTGAGCCCCACTGCGGGGCGCGGAGTTAACATTGGTGCGGATCCCTTGCCTGGGATCGCTCCCACCGCGGCCACCGTGGACTTACCATCTAGGGCTCGCAGTGGGGAGAGGCTAGTCGGGAGCTCCAACGCCGCGGAAGGCTCGACCAGCCCCGATGCGAGGTTTGATCGCCCGCCGCGGGGGGAGCTGACATCCCCCCCGATGTGGGAGTAGATCGCCTCGATGCGGAAGGCCCAAATGCTGCCGGCTACGGGAGTCAAGGCCGTCCCGTCAACGGAGGGCTCGAGGCCCCTGACCGAGGAAGAACAAAAGGAAGGACTTGAACTTTATTTTGCCTTCCATCACAGTGAGGAATGTGTAGGAGTCACTGTGGTGGATGTTCATGTTAAAATGTGTTTTTGAGTGATCTGGTGCTTTTAATTGTATGACTGATCTGGCCAATGAAATCCCTCGTATGTTGCAAAACATACTTGGCGAATAAAGTGTGATTCTGATTCTGATTCTGATTATCACATCCAGAAACACAATGCATTTTATGTTATTGGGCTTTATCTTGCACTAAACATTATTCTCTTTATCCTCTATCTGTAGAATGTGGAAGTAATCATGTAGAGTTTTTCCTCTGACTAGTTAGCACGCAACAAAAGCTTTTCAATGTACCTCAGTACACGTGACAATAAACTCAACTAAAAATGCACATAAACAAAATATAATATATTTTTTAAGTAAAATATATCAATAACTAATAATAAGTAGCCATAGTAGCGCTTAAATGGAGGTGGATAGTGCACCAGTCCATAGATCATAGTTGCTGAGGTTAGTGTTATCTTGTGTTGCTAGGAAGAAGCTGTTCTTCAACCTTGAGGTTATAGTTGTCAGTCTCTACCTATTTCCCAATGGTAGGAGCAAGATGCGAGTGTGGCCTGGGTGCTGTAGCCTTTGATGGATATCGGGTGCCTTTTTGTGGCTGCACACCTTATAAATCATTTCAGTGATGGGGAGGCCAGAACCTGGTGATGGAACGGGCAATGTCAACCACTCTCAGTAATCCCCTTCATTGCTGGGTGTTCGAGTTGCTGAACAAGGCACTGATGCAACTAGTCAACATGCTCCCCACCTTAGGCCATAGAAGTCACAGAGTTGATCGATGTACCAAAATAGTTCACGGGATCTCAGGGATGGTGGACGAGTTTATAAAACAAAAGCACCCTCACCAGTGCATCAATCTGTCTGTAGTGTAACACAGTGTCAGCATAAATGTTGATCTTCTCTCGCATGGGACACTAACCTGGAATCTGTATGAGCTCAGGGCCCTAAAGCAGCAGCAGACATCAATGGGATAGAGTGGAGACTGTGGATGCCGGAATCTTGTGCAAAACACAAAGTGGTAAAGCAGGCATATGGGACGCTTGCTTTCAAAGGTCGGGGCATCGAGTACAAGAGTCAGGAAGTCGTGATGCTGGTTTATAGGACGGTTTAGGCCGCATTTGGAGTATTATGTGCAGTTCTGGTCGCCCCATTACAGGAAGGATGTGGAGGCTTTGGAGAGGGTGCAGAGGGGGTTTACCAGCGAGATGCCTGGATTCGGGGTGGTATTAGCCACAGGGAGGGGTTGGACAGACTTGGGTTGTTTTCTCTGAAACTTCGATGGTTGCGGGGAGACCTGATAGGAATATATAAAATTATAACAGGGATAGGTAGGGCACACTGCTTTTCATAATAGAAAAATCAATACCAGAGGGCATACAGTAGGTGAGATGGGTAATGTGTTAAGGAGATGGGTGGGGCAGGTTTTTTACATAGAGGGTGGTGAGTGCCTGGAACATGCTGCCAGGGTTGGTGAATGAAGCAGATCGGTTAGTGACATTTTGGAAAGGCCTATGGATATGCGGGGAATATGGGTTATGTGCAGGTAGATAAATGATGACCGGCACCATGTTCGGCACAGACATTGTGGGCCAGGGTTGCGGCTCTGTGGTAGAGAGACTGCCTTACAGTGCCAGAGGCCGCGGTTCCATCTTAACTACAGGTACTGTCTATACGGAGTTTGTACGTTCCCCCATGACCACATATGTTTACTCCAGGCGTTCTGGTTTCCTCTCACACTCCAAAGACACGCAGGTTTGTAGGTTAATTTTACTTCGGAGTCACGTGAGTGACTACGTGAAGAAGCCCGCGTACGACGCATGCGTGTCATATCGCTACACGCATTCGAACTCGTCATCGCTGGAGGAAGGACGTTCCTCCAAATCGGCAGGACTTGAACCTGCAACAGGTAAGGGAACTTCGTTTTCTTTACTTACCCTTTTTTTATCTAGAAGGCTGATGAAGCTGGCTGGGGAGAGTCTGCAGAATTGCAGACAGCCAGCACCGGCCGGGGGCCGTTAATTTCTTTTAAACAGGAGCGGAGCCGACTTTAGAGCCAGGACAACGGTCGCTGGAGCAGTTTCCCGACAACTCCGTAACAGCCCCACTAGTCGGTGAGTGCATTTACTAATTTATGGGTCTGAGGGGCTGGAAGGTGCGGAACTGACGGGGGTTCCGCAGGTCTAAAAATAGCGGGGAGCGGTCAGTGCCGAGAGCACTGAGTATGCGTTGGGACCGCTGGAACGCGCTGGAATAGAGGGGGGGGGGGGGGGGAACAGGCAACAGACTGAATTCCCGTTATGGGAATAGCTGTGCCAAACTTACCCCACCCCCCGAATTTCTCCAGTTTTTGTTTATTACTACACCTGTCCACAGCTGGGATATATAGGACCAGCAGCTGGCTGGGGAGAGTCTGCAGATTGCAGGCAGCCAGCAGAGGCTGGGGGCCCGTTAATTTGTTTTAAAACAGGGGACGGAGCCGACTTCAGCGACAGGATAACGACGCTGCAGCAGGGTTTCCTGACGACTCGGGTACAACACCACGGACCCTTACTATAGGTATGTGGGAAAATGGTGTAAAACAAAAATGGGGTTTTCATAAAATATGTGTGTTAATCCTTTTGTTAAAGTACTAGATGGTTCCGAGGCGCTGGAAGTGCGGAACTTCCGCAATGTTCTAAAAATAGCGAGCTGTCAGTGCCGAAGAGCACTGAGCACGCGTTGGACCCGCTAGCCCACGCTGAAGGAAGCCGGTACGAGTGGCTGCAGCATGATCAGCAGCCAGCACAGGTGCCTGGGAGTACCGGGACCGGGTGGAGTGGTGGACCCACATACAGGACCGGTGTGGTCAGCGGCGGAGCGAGGACCCGCAAACCAGTGCCCGTGTGTACGGGGGACGGGAACAGCGGGGGAAAAAAGGAGATCCTTCATAGTGGCAGTCACATGAATGTGGACAAGGAGCGGCATAGTTATATCGGGCGGCCGGGAGCGACCAGTGCCCGTAGGCATGGGGCCCGGCTGCGGGAAATACCGCGTGCGACTAGTGCCCGAGAGCACCAAGGTCGGCAGGAGCGGTCTGATATATTAAAGCACCCGCGATCGACTAGTGCCCGAGAGCATGTAAGTCGGCTGGAGCGGTTTGCTGGAGTAAATTTCTCCACAGTGGCAGGCTCCGGGATATGGAGGATAGCCACAGTGGGCAAAAAATATAAGTCCCACAGCAGTTTCCCATAAGGGCTGCATGAAATGTCAGACGCCTCTGAGGAGGGTATTGAAGATCTGACTGGACCAGGATGGCTGCCAGTGTTAATAAAGACATCACTGCGAAAGTGATGTGGCGAAACAGCCTCCGGATAATACTTACCGATACCGGAGTGAGGATGAGCAGCTGCAAGATATAGCGCAGCCAGCAGCGGCCACTTTTGTGGAGCTGGGGAACCGGTATGAGTGGCTGCAGCAGGTTCGGCCGTCAGTGACATGGTGAATATTTGGCCCAGGACGACCACTGTGGGAGATGCGAACGCCTCTACTTCAGCATCTACCCCAACCTCAACCTCAAGGCCCTCCACAACCACGAGTGAAACCAAGAAAATAACTCAGTTACCACCGATAACCATGGAGGTAGGTGAATCTGGGGCTCCAGAATTAATAGGGAGCACGGAAGTTGGAGGGACATTGCAACTTCATTTGGAAGCATGGTGTAATATAACTATGGACAGATATATTCTTAGAAGTATTAAGGGATATCTGATAGAGTTTCTACACAAACAAAACCTTTCCAGTACAATATACACTGGACAGAATATACATGCTTACTAAATGGGAACAAGCTAAAGCCCACATAGAACTACATAGATTATTCACTAAAGGGGTAATTGAACAAACCAAACCTGAACAACAGGAATTTGTCTCAAACATATTTATTAGAAATAAGAAAGATGGGGGTTGCCGTATTATTATTGATTTATCAACGCTTCACAATGTTGTGCAATATGTTCATTTTAAAATGGATACTTTTAGCACTGCTAAAGAGTTAGTGTCAGCAGGCTACTTTATGGCAAGTATTGATCTTAAAGATGCTTACTATACAATACTCATCAGAGGTAAAATTCTTAAACCAGCTTTGGCATTGCTGCAACAACAAGATCCTGGGGCAGAAGGTACAGATGCATTTTCACTGAACTGGGGGAAATGGTTCATTTATGCATTTCTTCCTTTTTTCTGCCTAATCAATCGGGCACTAAGGGAAATTCAACAGGAATCGGCATCTGAGATTTTCTTAGTACCTGATTGGCTTACCTAACCATGGGTTTCCGTGGTACAGGACATGGTGCTGGAACCATGTATAACTTTAAGACATAGTCCTAAGTTACTGGTGCATCCAGTAACTCAGGATAGCTATCCATGCCATAGAAAATATTGAATTATTGGGTTGTAGACTCTGAAAGACTCGCCAAGGGGCATGGGGCTATCAAAAGAACTGTGGACATGATCACAGCAGCACAAAGAAGGTCTACACAAAAACAGTATTTAGGTCATATTAAAAAATGGACTAATTACTGCCATAATAACTATCTGGACCACAGAAATAAGGATGTTCTGGCGGTGCTAGAGTTTTCTCACCAGCCTGCACTATGAAGGACTTAGTTACAGCACTGTGAATAGTGCCAGAAGTGCATTGTCAAGTTATTGGTGGCAAGGAACAGAAAGACAGTCTGTGGGATCACATCCTCTGGTAGTTAAACTTTTAAGAGGCAATTTTAACACCAAGCCACCTAAAACAAGATATAACAAATCTGGGAGGTAAGTGTGGTCCTGACTATGCTAAGGAATTGGTCGCCGGGCTACAGCATTAAATCTGGATAAACTAACTAAGAAATGGTAATGCTGATGGCGCTAGGCACAGCACAAAGGGTCCAGTTATTGCAAAAAAGTAAGACTGGATGGCTTCACTATGGCGGCAGGAAGTTTGGTTTTTGTGATCCAGGACCGTGTTATTAAACATAATAGACCAGGATCAGCGGGGCAGGTCATAGAATTTATGGCCTACCCGGAGGACAAACGCCTCTGTATAGTGAAGCACGTTTTGTTATACAGTGAAAGGACAAAGGCTATCAGAGGCAAGGGAATGGTGTTTAATCAGCTATAAGAAACCGTACCGTAGAGTGTAAATTCAGACCATTTCGCGGTGGCTGAAATATGGGTTACGATAGGCGGGAGTGGACACTAACATATTTAAATCTCACTCCACCAGGGCTGCAGCTACATCCGCAGCAAAACGCCTTGATGTATCCATGGACCAAATCCTCAGGATTGCAGGATGGTTGTCGGAGAAAACGTTTTTTCAGAAATGTTATAACAAACCAGTTAGCAGTATGGGAACGTTTTCGGGGAACATTTTAAGTTCTGTATGATAATTTATCCATGAAGAATACGGGGTTATGATTTGAATTAATTAGATATTATTTATCATTTCCATTAAATAATTGGTATGAATGTTTTGAATATCATTAACAATTTCTCCCAAACTACCAAGGCAGTTGTGAAGCATGGACTCGTTCCACGGCATGAGGTCACAGAGCTTTGAAATCTTCACGTAGTCACTCACGTGACTCCGAAGTAAAATAGTAAGATTAAACGAGAACTTACCAGTTTGAAGTTTGATCTGTATTTTATGAGGAGGAACGTTGAGGGAATACGTGCCCTCCGCTCCCACCCTCGTATGGTCATATCTTAAACTGGTATCTCTTTAATAATCTTACTATTTTAGGTCATTATAGTGTATCTGTGACCTCACACCGCTGCTTTGAAGGATGACACGCATGCATCGTACGCGGGCTTCTTCACGTATTCCCTCAACGTTCCTCCTCATAAAATACAGATCAAACTTCAAACTGGTAAGTTCTCGTTTAATCTTACTATTATCTTCAGTCAAAAATGTAAATTGCCCCTAGTGTATATGATAGTGCTACTGTACGGGGATCGCTAGTCAGCGCGGATCTGGGGGGGCCGAAGGGTCTGTTTCCGCGCTATATCTCTAAGCTAAACTTCTGTGCCGTACTGTCTATGTTCTATTTTCTATGCTGGAGGAAAGCAGCCGGTCTAGGCAGCATCTGCGGAGGGAATGGATGGACAATATTTACATCGGGACCCTTCTTCAGACTGGACTTTCAAGTAACCTGTTTCTGATGCAGTAAAATGTGAAGTAATTCAACATTTCAGGAATTAATGTGAAGTAACCAATTCAGGAATGAATAAAAGTGTACAGTTTTTACAATCAGTGATTCCAGCGCAAATACCTCTCCTTTTAAGAAGTGCCTTATTTTCCCAAAGCCTCTGAAACACCTTATTTGTAGTTCACTATTAACAAAAAAACATATAAACCCAGTGCAATCAGGCTGCATTTAAAAACATAATTTATTTTTAAACATTGCTTTTTTTTAATTTGAAATACTTAAGAGTGGTCATTTGATGCAGTTTGATTAATTCTGTGTAAATAGGCTTAGCACAAAAACACTTTTAAATCACCATGTTATTCTACCGACTGTGTGACCTAATTTTTCCAAAGTTAAATTACTGTTAATCATGTTGAGAAAGATACAGAACTATTTATTAGTCGGGCAGGGGTGGGGAGATATCTTGTCATTTCTTGAGTCATTTCTTGTTTGAAACATTCTTCCAAAATTTTCCGAAACATTCCTTTTAATAACTTTTCACCCCGAAGATCCAGTTTAATATTTTAAATCTTCACAAATGTGTTTAATTAAAAGACAGTCCCAAGTCTTGATTAATTCATGCTGGGAGTGCAGTCATTTTTGTGGGGAGGAGTGGTTTCTACCAAATGCACACTGGCCAGAGATCGCCCAGACACTAGTTCTGTCCTACACACCAGGGACAATGTTACAGAGGCCAATTAACCTACATACGTGCACATCTTTGGAGTGTGGGATAAAACCTGGAGCACTTGGAGAAAACCCACGCAGTCACGGGGAGAACGTACAAACAGACAGATAGCACCCTGTAGTCAGGATGAAACCCGGGTTCTGGTGCTGTTAGGCAGCAACTCTACTGCTGTGCCACTGTCGAAGAGAACCAACATCCCAGCGCTTTGAGCAAAACACAAAATGCTAGTGGGTCTGGCAGCATTTGTGGAGTTAATGAACAGAGGACTTTTCTGGTCGGGATTCAGATTCAGATTCAAGATTCAATTTTCAGGGATTCTTCTTCAGACTGATCCCGATAAGTCCTGATTCAAAATGTCGCCTATACATTCCCTCCACAGATGCTTCCTGGCCTGTTGAGTTCCTCCAGCACTTTGTGTCTTACTCAAGATTGCAGCATCTGCCATTTCTTGCATCCCCGCTGCATTGGAAGGGAGCATGGAAACCGGAACCCCTATGCGGGGGGTAGAGAGTATCGGGGCTGGGGACTACTGAGTCACAGGGGACCACAGGAACATCACCTGGTCGGCCAAACGCTGAACTATCAGGTTTTCTATATAACCATATAACAATTACAGCACAGAAACAGGCCATCTCGGTCCTTCTAGTCCGTGCCGAACACTTATTCTCCCCTAGTCCCATCTGCCTGCACTCAGACCATAACCCTCCATTCCTTTCCCGTCCATATACCTATCCCATTTATTTTTAAATGATAAAATCGAACCTGCCTCCACCACTTCCACTGGAAGCTCATTCCACACAGCCACCACTCTCTGAGTAAAGAAGTTCCCCCTCATGTTACCCCTAAACATCTGCCCCTCAATTCTCAAGTCATGTCCTCTTGTTTGAATCTTCCCTACTCTCAATGGGAAAAGCTTATCCACGTCAACTGTCTATCCCTCTCATCATTTTAAAGACCTCTATCAAGTCCCCCTTAACCTTCTGCGCTCCAAAGAATAAAGACCTAACTTGTTCAACCTTTCTCTGTAACTTAGTTGCTGAAACCCAGGCAACATTCTAGTAAATCTCCTCTGTACTCTCTCTATTATATTATCAGAGAGACACAGATGCTGGTTTACAGATATTGACATCAAGTGCTGGAGAAACTCAGCGGATCAGGCAGCATCCCTTGAGAACATGGATACAGTAGGTGGTGTTTCAGGTCGGGACCTTCCATCAGATTATCAGAGTTTTTCAGTAGCAGCACTTTTAAAAACGCTCCCTCTTTAATCCTGACCACCTGAGTCATTTTATGTATCCCATGCAACACTTGGACATTGGACTTTAGAGACAGAGCACGGAAACAGGCCCTTTGGCTGACCGGGTCCGCACCGACCAGTGATCCCTGCACACTAGTACTATTCCGCACACTGGGAACGATGTAGAATTTTACCAAGCCAATTAACGTGCAAACTTGTACGCCTTTGGAATGTGGGAGGAAACCGGAGCACCCGGAGAAAACCCACGCGGTCACAGAAGGAACGTACAAACTCTGTACAGAGAGCAGCTGTAATTAGGATCAAACCGGGTCTTTGCCACTGTAAGGCAGCAACTCTACCACTGTGCCACCACGCTGCCCTTATGCCACCGTGCCCTCCTTACGCCACCATGCCCCCCTTACACCACCGCACCCCCCCCCTTACACCACCACACCCCCCTTACACCACCGCACCCCCCCCTTACACCACCACACCCCCCCTTACACACCACACCCCCCTTACACCACCACCCCCCCTTACACCACCACACCCCCCTTACACCACCACACCCCCCTTACACCACCACACCCCCCCCTTACACCACCACACCCCCCCTTACACCACCACACCCCCCTTACACCACCACACCCCCTTACACCACCACACCCCCCCTTACACCACCACACCCCCCCCCTTACACCACCACACCCCCCCCTTACACCACCACACCCCCCCTTACACCACCACACCCCCCCTTACACCACCACCCCCCCCTTACACCACCATGCCCCCCTTACACCACCACCCCCCCTTACACCACCACCCCCCCCTTACACCACCGTGCCCCCCTTACACCACCACACCCCCCTTACACCACCGTGCCCCCCTTACACCACCACACCCCCCCTTACACCACCGTGCCCCCCCTTACACCACCACACCCCCCTTACACCACCGTGCCCCCCTTACACCACCACACCCCCCCCCTTACACCACCGTGCCCCCCCTTACACCACCACACCCCCCCTTACACCACCGTGCCCCCCCTTACACCACCACACCCCCCCTTACACCACCGTGCCCCCCTTACACCACCACACCCCCCCTTACACCACCATGCCCCCCCCTTACACCACCACACCCCCCCCTTACACCACCACACCCCCCTTACACCACCGTGCCCCCCCTTACACCACCACACCCCCCCTTACACCACCACCCCCCCTTTACACCACCACACCCCCCTTACACCACCATGCCCCCCCTTACACCACCACACCCCCCCTTACACCACCACACCCCCCCTTACACACCGTGCCCCCCCTTACACCACACACCCCCCCCTTACACCACCGTGCCCCCCTTACACCACCACGCCCCCCCTTACACCACCGTGCCCCCCCCTTACACCACCATGCCCCCCTTACACCATCATGCCCCCCTTACACCACCATGCCCCCCTTACACCACCACACCCCCCTTACACCACCGTGCCCCCCCTTACACCACCGTGCCCCCCTTACACCACCACACCCCCCCTTACACCACCATGCCCCCCTTACACCACCACACCCCCCTTACACCACCACACCCCCCTTACACCACCACACCCCCCCCTTACACCACCACACCCCCCTTACACCACCATGCCCCCCCTTACACCACCACACCCCCCTTACACCACCATGCCCCCCCTTACACCACCGTGCCCCCCTTACACCACCGTGCCCCCCTTACACCACCACACCCCCCCTTACACCACCACACCCCCCTTACACCACCACACCCCCCTTACACCACCACACCCCCCTTACACCACCACACCCCCTTACACCACCGTGCCCCCCTTACACCACCACACCCCCCCTTACACCACCGTGCCCCCCTTACACCACCTGCCCCCCCTTACACCACCACACCCCCCTTACACCACCGTGCCCCCCCTTACACCACCACGCCCCCCCTTACACCACCATGCCCCCCCTTACACCACCGTGCCCCCCTTACACCACCCCCCCCTTACACCACCACGCCCCCCTTACACCACCGTGCCCCCCTTACACCACCGTGCCCCCCTTACACCACCAAAACCCCCCTTACACCACCACACCCCCCTTACACCACCGTGCCCCCCCCTTACACCACCACACCCCCCCCTTACACCACCATGCCCCCCTTACACCACCACACCCCCCCCTTACACCACCACACCCCCCCTTACACCACCACACCCCCCCTTACACCACCACACCCCCCCCTTACACCACCGTGCCCCCCTTACACCACCGCACCCCCCCTTACACCACCACACCCCCCCTTACACCACCGCACCCCCCCCTTACACCACCGCACCCCCCCTTACACCACCGTGCCCCCCCCCTTACACACCACCACCCCCCCCCCTTACACCACCATGCCCCCTTACACCACACCACACCCCCCCTTACACCACCACACCCCCCCCTTACACCACCACACCCCCACCTTACACCACCACACCCCCCCTTACACCACCACACCCCCCCCCCTTACACCACCACACCCCCCCTTACACCACCACACCCCCCCTTACACCACCACACCCCCCCCTTACACACCACACCCCCCTTACACCACCACACCCCCCTTACACCACCACACCCCCCCTTACACCACCACACCCCCTTACACCACCACACCCCCCCTTACACCACCACCCCCCCCTTACACCACCACACCCCCCTTACACCACCGTGCCCCCCCCTTACACCACCATGCCCCCCCTTACTCCACCACCCCCCCCTACACCACCACACCCCCCCTTACACCACCATGCCCCCTTAAACCCACCACACCCCCCCCTTACACCACCACACCCCCCTTACACCACCACACCCCCCCCTTACACCACCACACCCCCCCTTACACCACCACACCCCCCCTTACACCACCACACCCCCCCCTTACACCACCATGCCCCCTCTTACACCACCACACCCCCCCTTACACCACCACACCCCCCCCTTACACCACCATGCCCCCTCTTACACCACCATGCCCCCCTTACACCACCATGCCCCCCCTTACACCACCACACCCCCCTTACACCACCACACCCCCCTTACACCACCACACCCCCCCTTACACCACCACCCCCCCCTTACACCACCACACCCCCCCCCTTACACCACCACACCCCCCCTTACACCACCACACCCCCCCTTACACTACCACACCCCCCCCTTACACCACCGTGCCCCCCTTACACCACCACACCCCCCTTACACCACCATGCCCCCCCTTACACCACCGTGCCCCCCCTTACACCACCACACCCCCCCCTTACACCACCACAGCCCCCCCCTTACACCACCACACCCCCCTTACACCACCACACCCCCCCCTTACACCACCATGCCCCCTTACACCACCATGCCCCCCTTACACCCACCACACCCCCCTTACACCACCACACCCCCCCCCCTTACACCACCACACCCCCCTTACACCACCACACCCCCCCTTACACCACCACAGCCCCCCCCTTACACCACCACACCCCCCCCTTACACCACCACACCCCCCCTTACACCACCATGCCCCCCCTTACACCACCACACACCCCCCCTTACACCACCACACCCCCCCCCCTTACACCACCACACCCCCCCTTACACCACCACACACCCCCCCTTACACCACCACACCCCCTTACACCACCACACCCCCCTTACACCACCGTGCCCCCCTTACACCACCACACCCCCCCTTACATCACCACACCCCCCCCCCTTACACCACCACACCCCCCCTTACACCACCACACCCCCCCCTTACACCACCACACCCCCCTTACACCACCACACCCCCCTTACACCACCACACCCCCCCTTACACCACCGTGCCCCCCCTTACCACCACCGTGCCCCCCTTACACCACCACACCCCCCCCTTACACCACCACACCCCCCTTACACCACCGTGCCCCCCTTACACCACCGTGCCCCCCTTACACCACCACACCCCCCCCCCTTACACCACCGTGCCCCCCTTACACCACCATGCCCCCCCTTACACCACCATGCCCCCCTTACACCACCATGCCCCCCTTACACCACCATGCCCCCCTTACACCACCACACACCCCCTTACACCACCACACCCCCCCTTACACCACCACCCCCTTACACCACCACACCCCCCCTTACACCACCGTGCCCCCCTTACACCACCGCGCCAACTCTGAGATTAAACTTTGTGAAGTTGTATATTTTTCTATCGAAGTGGTCTTGCCACCTTCCTGAATTCTGGAATGTCTCAGTTACTACAGCTCAAAGGATCTCCTGACCTTTTCCCAGCTAGACCAAGGCTTCCACGGACAGGCTCTCTAATCTCAGTGGAAATTGGTCACGGCCCAGTGCACTCGGGCTCAGGCATCAGAAACTCATCAATGATTAGGCCAATGTAGTTAAACATTTCATCCAATGTTAATGATTAAAAGATGTCTCTTGGGAACCTGCATGCAGTGAGAGGGGTCAAGATTGCCTCAAGTTTACATCCAGGGCACATTACACTACACACACAGTACACACATATCAGGAAGGAAATAAACTTCATCCCGAATAAACAATAGGTACAAAATACAAACTGTGCAAAAACTCTTCATACATTCTCAGGGTCGTTACATTCGATAGTTTTAAGACCTGCAGCATGGAAGCAGGCCCTTCGGCCCACCAAGTCCATGCTGACCGTCGAACACCTGTTCACACAAGTTTTATGTTTTCCCGCTTTCTCATCCATTCCCTGCACACTAGGGGTAATTTTACAAAAGGCAGATTAACCTACAAACCTGCAAGTCTCTGGGATGTGCGAGGAAACCTACACGGTGGTCACAGGGAAAACGTGCAAACTCCACACAGATAGCACCCGAGGTTAGGATCGCACCCGGGTCTCTTGTGCTGTGAGGCAGTAGCTCCACCAGCTGAATACCCCCATCTTCGCAACGGACTCACAGTTCAGTGTTTGGTTTTAGAGATAGTTTTCAAGGGGTGATATTCCTTCCCTTGTTTAAAGGATGTCCCCACCACAGGACTCTGCTCTGCCCCCAAATGTTCAGTTCAGTTCAGTTTCAGTTTATTGCCACATGTACAAAGTATAGTGTCCCACAGCAGAAGTTGCTGCTGCCTCACAGCGCCAGGGACACGGGTTTAGATCCCGACTCCGGGCGTTGTCTCTACGGAGTCTTTTTCTCCCCACTAGCGCCGTGTCTGATGTTGATCTCACCTTGTTGCTGAACAGACCGTGCACCAGCACCGAGTGCACGCTCCACCACCTCTCTCGCTTAAAGGGCCTGTCCCACTTTCCCGAGCTGCTCACAAATTCTCCCGAGTTTTCCCCTGATTCAAACTCGGAGAATGTCCGTAACGGGTCGTTACTCGGGGCATTAAATGTTGCAATTTTTCTCCTCCCGACTATCTTTTTACTCGGGGCCATTTTTTGTCATGCTGGAAAAAAAGTCCCGACTTACCTGATGCCCCGAGTACCTACGGCCGACATAACGAGCCGCTACGATATATCTACGGACTCCTACGGACCCGTTTACGAACATTCTCCAAGTTTGAATCAAGGGGAAAACTCGGGAGAATTCGTGAGCAGCTCGGGAAAATGGGACAGGCTCTTAAGTTTATTTTGACAGTGGGTCTCCACAGGGCCCACGGCTGAAGCCTCCGAAGCCTCGCGTGTGTGTGTGTGAGTGTGCGCATGCGTGAGTGGCCGCCAAGAATTTATTTCCCCCCCATGTTTTGATAGCGATTTCCGTGCCTGCCGGCAGTAAGACTCCAAATCTCACAACTTCATCTCATCCAGAACAGTATTAGAGTGAGCATGTCCTTCCCCCCCTCCCCACACCATTTCCCCCCCCACACCATTCCCCCCCCTCGCAGGTAGAATGGAAACACAGTTCCCTTCAAGTAACAGCACGTTGCACCAACCAAAATACATTTCTCACCATTTATGAGGCCATTCATCCCATCGAGTTTACACTAACTTCTAGCACAAACCCATCAATCGCCTTTACTCAGACACTCCCCCCTCTCACCTACCCTACAACTCCTCCTGATCATCGTGGAACATAGAACAGGCCCTTTGGCCCACAATGCCTGTGCCAAACTTAGTTCCAAGACCATCACTTATCTGCCAGCACATAACCCCTATTCCCTCCAGCCCCTGCATATCCAGAAGCCTTTCCAAAGGTCTTTTAAATACCACCATCGCATCTGCCTCAACCACCACCCCCAGCGGAACATTCCAGGCACTCAGGAGCTGCATGGTGGTGCAGCAGTAGAGTTGCTGCCTTACGGCGTCAGAGACCTGAGTTTGATCCTGACTACGGGTGCTGTCTGTATGGAGTTTGTACGTTCTCCCTGTGAATGCGTGGGTTTTCTCCGGGAGCTCCCATTTCCTCCCACATTCCAAGGTTTATAGGTACAGGTTTGTAGGTTAATTGGCTTTGATTAAATTTGTAAGTTGTCCCTACTGTGTGTGTGTAGGATAGTGCTAGTGTCACTGGTCGGTGCAGACTCGATGGGCCGAAGAGCCTGTTTCCGCGCTGTATCTCTAAAATCTAAAGTCACTCACCCCGTGTAAAAAAAAACCTGCCCCCCATATATCCTTTAAACTTTACCCCTCTCACCTTAAAGTTATGCCCCTTCGTATTTGATTTTCCATTCTGGGTAAAAGGTACTGACTGTCTACCCTATCTATGCTCTCAAAATGTTATATATTTTTATCAAGTCTTTCCTCAACCTCTGGCTCTTCCCATACATCCACACTAGCAGCCGATCAACCAAACCATGACCATGTTACACTTAAAGGGGCTGTCCCACTTGGGCGAACTAATCGACGGGTTATAAAGAGGCAGCTTCAACCTTCCAGCTCGAG
>JAWMAR010005720.1:0-12500 GCA_036785375.1 Leucoraja ocellata
CTGGAAAGCTGCGCTATTTATTTGTTTATTTATTTATTTATTGCCAGTGCTAGTGTTGAGTTATCGGCTTAAAACACAATTATTCTGAAATGGAGTGCAAGGAAAATTACTGAAGGGTTGTTTAGAGACTACAGTGCGTTGTGACAGCATTAGTCAGAAGGGCCGATGACAGTGTCAAAAATATGATACACCTTGCAGGGCTCTCACTTTTTCTTTGTCAGCCGGGCAACCTTGGCAGCTTTTTAAGTTGCCAAATTATAGTTTAAGTGGTCATTTAAGACGGCTTGCATAACGCGTGTGATTATGTGCTCGGATGAAGTGCGTAGTTACCAGTCGG
Source organism: Leucoraja ocellata (assembly GCA_036785375.1). Taxonomy (NCBI): domain Eukaryota; kingdom Metazoa; phylum Chordata; class Chondrichthyes; order Rajiformes; family Rajidae; genus Leucoraja; species Leucoraja ocellata. The sequence goes on from JAWMAR010005720.1 coordinate 338, forward strand.
AATTATGCTCAATGAAGCATTCGCATATTATTTCTGCTTCAAATAAAGTCACAAACTAAACACATTCACCAATCAAGCCATGATATATACCACAATGACATGCAGCAAAATTATAATACAGTAACTCAACTCTTTTTACACATTGCAATGAATGCAATTTCTATTATTTCTTTTCACTCCCAAACAAAAATGTGTTTGGATTATTCATCGTATGTGAGACCAGTGTATGTCAACCTTTGTGAGACCAAGCGCAGGCGTGGCGATTGTTTCACGCACCACCTCCACTCAGTTCGCAATAACTACAGCCTACTGTCTACGCATATTCCTTTCTTCTTCGTTTCCGCCCCCCCCCCCCCCCCCCCGACATCTAAAGAAGGGTCTCGACCCGAAACGTCATCTATTCCTTCGCACCATAGATGCTGCCTTACCCGCTGATTTTCTCCAACGTTTTTGTCTACCAATGGGATCCCACCACTGGCCACATCTTCCCACCTCCTACCCTGTTGAGTTTCCGCAGAGACCGCTCCCTCCGTAACTCCCTGGTCAATTCGTCCCTTCGCACCCAAACCACCCCCTCTCCTGGCACTTTCCCTTGTAACTGCAGGAAATGCTACAATTGTCGCTTTAACTCCCCCTTTGACTCCATTCAAGGATCCACGTGAGTCAGGGGTCAGAATGAGGCCACAGGTCAGAGGTTAGTGAGAGGCAACGGGGTGAGGGTGATGACACAGGTCAGAAGGGACGCGGTTAGAGGTTAAGTTGGGAGTCAGGGGTTACAGGTCAAAGGTGAGGGGTGCAGATCAGCAGTCGCGAAAGGGATTCGTTCAGAGGTCATGCAAGCAGTCAATTAACGGCTGGGGTGAGAGGTCACGGCAAAGATCAGAGGTCAACGGGTAAGGATACAGGTCAGATGAGATCTGGGGTCAGATACCAGGGTGAGAGCCCGCATTACAGGTGGGGTTCAAAGGTGAGGGTACAGGTCAGTCAGGCGAGAACTGGGGTCAAAGGTCACGTGAGAGTCAGGGTCAGAGCTGAGGATAAAGGTCAAAAGTCAGATAAGGGATGGGGTGAAAGTTCAGGGTGGTGAGAGTCAGCGGCCGGGGATGAGGATACAGGTGAGAGGGCGGGTTATGGGTGGTGTCAGGAGTGAGGAATCAGGTCAGGGGTCAGGCTGGGAGCCGGGGGTTCAAAGGTGTGTGTGAAGGTCAAAGGTCAGGTGAGATATTATGAGCAGTTCTGGGCCCCGTATCTGAGGAAGGGTGTGCCGGCTCTGGAGAGGGTCCAGAGAAGGTTTTACAAGAACAATCCCAGGAATGAGTGGGTTAACATACGATGAGTGTTCCTTTAGGAAGGAGATGAGGAGGAATTTCATTGGCCAGCGGGTGGTGAATCTGTGGGATTCTTTGCCACAGACGGCGGTGGAGGCCAGATGTCAGTGGGTATTTATAAGGCAGAAATGCATAGATACTTGATTAGTGCGAGTGTTAAGGGTTATGGGGAGAAGGCAGGAGAATGGGGTTGGGAAGGAGATAGATCAGCTGTGAATGAATGGCGGAGTAGACTCGATGGGCCGAATGGCCTACTTGTCCTGCTAGAATGTTTGAAATTTATGAATTTAATTTATTAGCCACAAGGAGAGGTTTCAGTTTGGTTTATTGTCCCGTGTACCAAGGTATAGTGATAAGCTTTTGTTGTGTGCCAGATCAGCCATGATTGAATGGTGGAGTGGACTTGGTGGGCCGAATGGCCTAATGCTGCTCCTATCACTTATGATGGTGCTTGCTCGAAGGGCCGAATGGCCTACTCCTGCGCCTATTGTCTATTGACCTTGTCAGTATTGGAGTTGGGAGCTCAAGTTCCTATTCATTATGATCTTGTCAACTGGGGAGGGTCATAGATCAAGGGTCAGAGAGCCGCGAGGAGGGGGGGGTCACAGGTCAGGGGTTAGAAGTAAATGCCGGGATACTTACACCGGACACGCAAACGTTTGGCAACGGACTCCTGTTGGCCGATGTCGTTGATGGCCAAGCAGTAATAATCGCATTGTTGGTCGGCGAGGTGGAGATTGGTCACCAGCTGCGATTCCCGTCCCTCTAGATGCTTCTCCTTCCCAGAGCACTCCCTCCTCCAGCCGTATTTCCGAGGGGGAGGGTTCCCCGTCGCCTGGCAGCGCAGAGTCAACCCTTCCCCCTCCACCACCTCATCCTCCTCCGAGACCACTCTCACATCCGTGGGGGCATCTACAGAGAATTCAAAGACAACTTAGCGGGTCGGGCAGCAGCTCCGGAGAGAAGGGACGGGTGATGTTTCGGGTCGAGACCTTTCTTCAGACTGAGTATCACGGGAGAGGGTAACACAGAGATAAGGAGGTGTGAGGTGTGAAAACAGGACAGGGAGGATGGAGATCAAGAATCATGGTTGGTTGGATGAAGGAACAACAAACCAAACAGGTAAAGGTTTAAGAAATGAACTGCAGATGCTGGACAATCGAAGGTAAACAAAAATGCTGGAGAAACTCAACGGGCGAGGCAGCATCTACAGAGCGAAGGAAATAGGCGAGGTTTCGGGTCCAGACCCTTCTTCAGACTGATGTGGGGGTGGGGGGCGGGAAGAATAAAGGAAGAGGCGGAGACAGTAGGCTGTGGGAGAGCTATGAAGGGTAGGGGAAGGAGGGAGTAAGCAGGGACTACCTGAAATTGGAGCAGTCAATGTTCATACTGCTGTGGTATAAAGTACCCAAGTGAAATATGAAGTGCTGCTCCTCCAATTTGCGGTGGGACTCACTCTGGCCATGGAGGAGGCCCAGGACAGAAAGGTCGGATTGGGAATGGGAGGGGTAATTGAAATGCTGAGCCATCGGGAGATTAGGTTGGTTATTGCGAGCCGAGTGGAGGTGTTGGGCGAAGCGATCGCCAAGCCTGCGCTTGGTCTCACCGATGTAGAGCAGCTGACACCTAGAGAAGCGAATGCAATAGATGAGGTCGGAGGAGGTGCAGGTGAACCTCTGCCACACCTGGAAAGACGGCTTGTGTCCTTGAATGGAGTCAAGGGGAGAGGTAAAGAGGCTTTTACTAGAATGTTGCATGGGTTTCAGCAACTAAGTTACAGAGAAAGGTTGAACAAGTTAGGGCTTTATTCTTTGGAACGCAGAAGGTTAAGGGGGGACTTGATAGAGGTTTTTAAAATGATGAGAGGGATAGACAGAGTTGACGTGGAAAAGCTTTTCCCACTGAGAGTAGGGAAGATTCAAACAAGGGGGCATGACATGAGAATTAAGGAACTGAAGTTTAGGGGTAACATGAGGGGGAACTTCTTTACTCAGATAGTGGTAGCTGTGTGGAATGAGCTTCAAGTGAAGGTGGTGGAGGCAGGTTCGTTTTTATCATTTAAAAATAAATTGGATAGTTATATGGATGGGAAGGGAATGGAGGGTTATGGTCTGAGCGCAGGTATATGGGACTAGGGGAGATTATGTGTTTGGCACGGACTAGAAGGGTCGAGATGGCCTGTTTCCGTGCTGTAATTGTTATATGGTTATATGGTTAAGTGTAGCATGTTCTGCATTTGCAAGGGAAAGTGCCCGGAGAGGGGGTGGCTTGGGTTGGAAGGGACAAATTGACCAGGGAAAACAGAGATATAATGTAGCCTGAGACTAGGCTTGCCAATGTTCCGGCTCGCAAATAAGGGACAAAAGGTCAAAATACGGGACAAATTCCCCACGGCAATTCGTTCACCGACTTGGCCGCCGTTGGGTGAATGATGAGTTGGGCCTGGGTGCTGGACTGCACACAAAGCCCAGCCCTCGGGCCAGCTGAGGAGTTTTAACCCAGGGGGGGGCAAAGTCCGGCGCCCCGCCCAACTCGTGAATCGACGATCAGTCCATGAGGAGAGTGGTGGTGGTGGTTTTGACGATCAGCGAAGGTCGGACAGCTGGCTGGGCTGCCGACCGACTGACCGACGGGGCCATGGGCGAGGCGCTGCTGCTGCTGCACTCCATGGGCTGCACTAGGTCGGGGACAGGCGAGGTGGGGCCGAACGCGGCGCTCCGACCCGACAGCCCCCCTGAGTTGTATCTGTCAAATATGGAACAAGGGCGGTCTTGTGTGGCACAAACCAATTTATAGGCCAATGTATGGGATGTTCCAGCTAATACGGGACAGTATGAAACATAGAAAACAGGTGCAGGAGCAGGCCATTCGGCCCTTCGAGCCTGCACCGCTATTCAATATGGTCATGGCTGATCATCCAACTCAGTACCCCATCCCTGCCTTCTCTCCATACCCCCTGATCCTTTTAACCACAAGGGCCACATCTAACTCCCTCTTAAATATAGCCAATGAACTGGCTTCAACTACCTTCTGTGGCAGTAGAACCTCCCTGCTCCTACACTCAAATTATTTTGCTATGAATGCTAACATACCATTTGCTTTCTTCACTGCCTGTTGCCCCTGCATTCCTACTTTCAATGACTGGTGTACCATGGCACCTAGGTCTCGTTGCATCTCCTTTTCCTAATCGGCCACCATTCAGATAATAGTCTACTTTCCTGTTTTTGCCATCAAAGTGGATAACCTCACATTTATCCACATTATACTGCATCTGCCCTGCATTTGCCCACTCACCCAACCTATCCAAATCACCTTGCAGCCTCCTAGCATCCTCCTCACAGCTAACACTGCCCCCCAGCTCCGTGTCATCCGCAAACTTGGAGATGTTGCATTCAATTCCAATTCAATAAATAGCTGGGGTCCCAGCACTGAGCCTTGCGGTACCCCAATACCAATGTTAGACTAACTGGTCTGTAATTCCCTGTTTTCTCTCTCCCTCCCTTTTTAAAAAGTGGGGTTACATTAGCTACCCTCCAGACCTCATGAACTACTCCAGAATATAAAGAGTTTTGAAAAATTATGACTAATGAATCCACTATTTCTGCAGCTACTTCCTTAAGTACTCTGGGATGTAACTAGTCTGGCCCAGGGGATTTATCGGCCTTTAATCCATTCAATTTACCTAACACCACTTCCCGGCTAACCTGGATTTCACAGTTCCTCCATCTCATTTAACCCCTGGACCCTTGCTATTTCCGGCAGATTATTTATGTCTTCCTTAGTGAAGACAGAACCAAAGTAGTTATTCAATTGGTCTGCCATGTCCTTGTTCCCCATGATCAATTCGCCTGTTTCTGACTGCAAGGGACCTACATTTGTTTTAACTAATCTTTTCCTCTTCCCATATCTATAAAATCTTTTGCAGTCAGTTTTTATGTTCCCTGCCAGTTTTCTTTAATAATCTATTTTCCCTTTCCTAATTAAGCCTTTTGTCCTCCTCTGAATGGTGGGCTGAAGGGCCTGTTTCCGCACTGTATCTCTAAACTAAACACAGAACTAGTGTGTGAACGGGTGATCGCTGGACGGCACGAACTCGCTGGGCCGAAGGGCCGGGTTTCTGCTCTGTGTCTCTAAACGAAAGTAAATACTAAACTGGAAGGTCCCAGCTACAATGAACGGCAATTGTCTGTATTAGAGGGTATTAACTATAGGGACAGGTTCACCTGATTCGGAGGTTATTGGCGACTAAGGGGTGGGGGGGTGGGGGGGGGGGGGGGCCTGCGAGAACGAAGGGGGTGGATGATGGTTTGTGTAAAAAAATGGGTTGATGTTTAAGGCCCATTCTTAGTCACGTGTGTGACCAAAAACGACGAAAAATTGTGGAATGCATCGCTTCTAATACTGAAAGCATCACACGTTTATTGTTTTGCTCTGCAGATGTGATTCATTTATTTTGGTTCATCTAGTGAATTTTTTTATATGTTACGCTGACTATGGTTGTTTAGGGTCAGAGGTCAAACATGGCCGGTCACGTTTGTGACCTCACACGGTCCAAGCATTTTGCAAACTCTTGTGAATTTTTTAAATGCTAGAATGTCCATGTCTTCAGCAGACGATAGAAAATAGATGCAGGAGTCGGCCATTCAGCCCTTCGAGCCAGCACCGCCATTCACTGTGATCATGGCTGATCATCCACAATAAGTACCCCGTTCCTGTCTTCCCCCCAGATCCCCTGATTCCGCTAACTTTAAGAGCCCTATCTAGCTCTCTCTTGCCCTCTGAGGCAGAAAATTCCACAGACTCAAAACTCTCTGGTTGAAAACATTTTTCCTCATCTCCTTTCTAAATGGACAATCCCTTATTCTTAAACTGTGTGTGGCCGCTGGTTCTGGACCTCCCCCAACATCGGGAACATGTTTCCTGCCTCTAGCGTGTCCGAACCCTTAATAATCTTATATGTTTCAATAAGATGCCCTCTCATCCTTCTAAATTCCAGAGTATACATAGAAACATAGAAACATAGAAACATAGAAATTAGGTGCATTAATATTGCATTAATATACATCAATGATTTAGATGAAGGGATTCAAAGTAACATTAGCAAATTTGCTGATGACAGAAAGCTGGGTGGCAGTGTGAATTGTGAGGAGGATGCTATGAGAATGCAGGGTGACTTGGACAGGTTGGGTGAGTGGGCAGATGCATGGCAGATGCAGTTTAATGTGGATAAATGTGAGGTTATCCACTTTGGTAGCAAAAGCAGGAAGGCACAATATTATCGAAATGATGTCAATTTAGGGAAAGGGGAAGTACAATGGGAACTGGGGATCCTTGTTCATCAGTCAATGAAAGTAAGCATGCAGGTACAGCAGGCAGTGAAGAAAGCAAATGGCATGTTAGCCTTCATAACATGAGGAGTTGAGTACAGGAGCAAAGAGGTCCTTCTGCACTTGTACAGGGCCCTAGTGAGACCACACCTGGAGTATTGTGTGCAGTTTTGGTCTCCTAATTTGAGGAAGAACATAGAAACATAGAAACATAGAAATTAGGTGCAGGAGTAGGCCATTCGGCCCTTCGAGCCTGCACCGCCATTCAATATGATCATGGCTGATCATCCAACTCAGTATCCCGTACCTGCCTTCTCTCCATACCCCCTGATCCCCTTAGCCACAAGGGCCACATCTAACTCCCTCTTAAATTTAGCCAATGAACTGGCCTCAACTACCCTCTGTGGCAGTGAGTTCCAGAGATTCACCACTCTCTGTGTGAAAAAAGTTCTTCTCATCTCGGTTTTAAAGGATTTCCCCCTTATCCTTAAGCTGTGACCCCTTGTCCTGGACTTCCCTAACATCGGGAACAATCTTCCTGCATCTAGCCTGTCCAACCCCTTAAGAATTTTGTAAGTTTCTATAAGATCCCCTCTCAATCTCCTAAATTCTAGAGAGTATAAACCAAGTCTATCCAGTCTTTCTTCATAAGACAGTCCTGACATCCCAGGAATCAGTCTGGTGAACAGTCTCTGCACTCCCTCTATGGCAGTAATGTCCTTCCTCAGATTTGGAGACCAAAACTGTACGCAATACTCCAGGTGTGGTCTCACCAAGGCCCTGTACAACTGCTGTAGAACCTCCCTGCTCCTATACTCAAATCCTTTTGCAATGAAAGCTAACATACCATTCGCTTTCTTTACTGCCTGCTGCACCTGCATGCCTACCTTCAATGACTGGTGTACCATGACACCCAGGTCTCGCTGCATCTCCCCCTTTCCCAATCGGCCACCATTTAGATAATAGTCTGCTTTCCCGTTTTTGCCACCAAAATGGATAACCTCACATTTATCCACATTATACTGCATCTGCCAAACATTTGCCCACTCACCCAGCCTATCCAAGTCACCTTGCAGTCTCCTAGCATCCTCCTCACAGCTAACACTGCCCCCCAGCTTAGTGTCATCCGCAAACTTGGAGATATTGCCTTCAATTCCCTCATCCAGATCATTAATATATATTGTAAATAGCTGGGGTCCCAGTACTGAGCCTTGCGGTACCCCACTAGTCACTGCCTGCCATTGTGAAAAGGACCCGTTTACTCCTACTCTTTGCTACCTGTTTGCCAGCCAGTTCTCTATCCACATCAATACTGAACCCCCAATGCCTTGTGCTTTAAGTTTGTATACTAATCTCTTATGTGGGACCTTGTCGAAAGCCTTCTGGAAGTCCAGATACACCACATCCACTGGTTCTCCCCTATCCACGCTACTAGTTACATCCTCGAAAAAGTCTATAAGATTCATCAGACATGATTTACCTTTCGTAAATCCATGCTGACTTTGTCCAATGATTTCACCACTTTCCAAATGTGCTGCTATCCCATCTTTCATAACTGACTCTAGCAGTTTCCCCACTACCGATGTTAGACTAACTGGTCTGTAATTCCGCATTTTCTCTCTCCCTCCCTTCTTAAAAAGTGGGGTTACGTTTGCTACCCGCCAATCTTCAGGAACTACTCCAGAATCTAAAGAGTTTTGAAAGATTATTACTAATGCATCCACTATTTCTGGAGCTACTTCCTTAAGTACTCTGGGATGCAGCCTATCTGGCCTGGGGATTTATCGACCTTTAATCCATTCAATTTACCCAACACCACTTCCCGGCTAACCTGGATTTCACTCAATTCCTCCAACTCCTTTGACCCGCGGTCCCCTGCTATTTCCGGCAAATTATTTATGTCTTCCTTAGTGAAGACGGAACCAAAGTAGTTATTCAATTGGTCCGCCATATCCTTGTTCCCCATGATCAACTCACCTGTTTCTGACTGCAAGGGACCTACATTTGTTTTAACTAATCTCTTTCTTTTCACATATCTATAAAAACGTTTGCAGTCAGTTTTTATGTTCCCTGCCAGTTTTCTTTCATAATCTATTTTTCCTTTCCTAATTAAGCCCTTTGTCCTCCTCTGCTGGTCTTTGAATTTCTCCCAGTCCTCCGGTATGCTGCTTTTTCTGGTTAATTTGTACGCATCATCCTTCGCTTTGATACTATCCCTGATTTCCCTTGTTATCCATGGATGTACTACCTTCCCTGATTTATTCTTTTGCCAAACTGGGATGAACAATTTTTGTAGTTCATCCATGCAGTCTTTAAATGTCTTCCATTGCATATCCACCGTCAACCCTTTTAGAATTAATTGCCAGTCAATCTTGGCCAATTCACGTCTCATACCCTCAAAGTTACCTTTCTTTAAGTTCAGAACCATTGTTTCTGAATTAACAATGTCACTCTCCATCCTAATGAAGAACTCAACCATATTATGGTCACTCTTGCCCAAGGGGGCACGTACAACAAGATTGCTAACTAACCCTTCCTCATTACTCAATACCCAGTCTAAAATAGCCTGCTCTCTCGTTGGTTCCTCTACATGTTGATTTAGATAACTATCCCGCATACATTCCAAGAAATCCTCTTCCTCAGCACCCCTGCCAATTTGATTCACCCAATCTATATGTAGATTGAAGTCACCCATTATAACTGTTTTGCCTTTGTCGCACGCATTCCTAATTTCCTGTTTGATACCATCTCCAACTTCACTACTACTGTTAGGTGGCCTGTACACAACACCCACCAGCGTTTTCTGCCCCTTAGTGTTTTGCAGCTCTACCCATACCGATTCCACATCCTCCAAACTAATGTCCTTCCTTTCCATTGCATTAATCCCCTCTCTAATCAGTAACGCTACCCCACCTCCTTTTCCTTTCTGTCTATCCCTCCTGAATATTGAATATCCCTGGATGTTCAGCTCCCAACCTTGGTCACCCTGGAGCCATGTCTCCGTGATGCCAACTATATCATAGTCATTAATAGCTATCTGCACATTCAATTCATCCACCTTATTACGAATGCTCCTTGCATTGAGACACAAAGCCTTCAGGCTTGTCTTTACAACACTCTTACCCCTTATACAATTATGTTGAAAAGTGGTCCTTTTTGATTTTTGCCCTGGTTTTGTCTGCCTGCCACTTTTACTTTTCACCTTGCTACCTATTTCTTCTACCCTCATTTTACACCCCTCGGTCTCTACGCTCACACATTTAAGAAACCCTTTCCTTTAACTCCATCCTCCACTGTCCCATTCAACACCCCACCCCCCTTATTCAGTTTAAAGCCACCCGTGTAGCAGTGGCAAACCTGCCTGCCAGAATGCTGGTCCCACACCTGTTAAGATGCAATCCGTCCCTTTTGTACAGTTCCCCCTTACCCCAAAACAGATCCCAGTGATCTAAGAATCTAAATCCCTACCCCGTGCACCAGTTCCTCAGCCACACGTTCAGGTCCCGTATCTCCCTGTTCCTGCTCTCGCCAGCACGGGGAACTGGAAGCAAACCGGACATAACAACCCTGGAGGTCCTGCTTTTCAACATTTTTCCGAGCTCTCTATAGTCACGCTGCAGAATATTCATCCCCAACATTCTTGCCATTGAGGGAGTACAGCGTAGGTTTACAAGGTTAATTTCCGGAATGGCTAGACTGTCATATGCTGAGAGAATGGAGCAGCTGGGCTTGTATACTCTGGAATTTGGAAGGATGAGAGTGTTGAAACATATAAGATTATTTAGGGTATAGGCACGCTAGAGGCAGGAAACATGTTCCCAATGTTGGGGTAGTCCAGAACCAGGGGTCGCTGTTTAAGAATAAGGGGTAAGCCATTTAGAACGGAGATGAGGAACCACTTTATCTCACAGAACGTTGTGAGTCTGTGGAAATCTCTGCCTCAGAGGAGGCTGGTTCTCTGGATACTTTCAAGAGAGTGTTAGATAGGGCTCTTACAGATAGCGGAGTCAGGGGATATGGGGAGAAGGCATGAACGGGGTACTGATTGGCCACTTTGGCCGATCAGCCATGATCAGATTGAATGGTGGTGCTGGCTCGAAGGGCCGAATGGCCTGCACCTACTGTCTATTGTAAAGGTTTTGTTGCGTGCTAACCAATCAGCTATTAGCAACAGAGAGAGGGTTTGTCTAGGTTAATGTGTATCAGCCACTAGGACAGGGTTTTAAAGCAGAGAGTGTCAAATTCTTGATTAGTGCGGGTGTCGGGGGTTATGGGGAGAAGGCAGGAGAATGGGGTGAGGAGGGAGAGATAGATCAGCCATGACTGAATGGCGAGGTAGGCCGATGGGCCGAATAGCCTACTTCTCCTGCTAGAATGTTAGAAATGTATGAATTCAGAGGTTATTAGCCACAAGGAGAGGTTTCAGTTAAATTTATTGTCACGTGGACAGTTTTTTAGTTAATACATTTTATTTATGGGCGCCTTTCAAGAGTCTCAAGGACACCTTACAAAAAATTAGCAAGTAGAGGAAAAACATATAAGCGGAATGAAATAAATAGTAGAGACATGACTAGTACACAAAGTAAAGACAGAATTCAATTCAAAACACAATATGAGGCAATTCAAGCACAGGTGAAAAGGGAGGGGGACGTGGGGCTAAGGATAGGCAGAGGTGAAGAGATGGGTCTTGAGGCGGGACTGGAAGATGGTGAGGGACACGGAATTGCGGAACAGTTGGGGGAGGGAGTTCCAGAGCCTGGGAGCTGCCCTGGAGAAGGCTCTGTCCCCAAAACTGCGGAGGTTGGATTTGTGGATGGAGAGGAGACCGGCTGATGTGGATCTGAGGGACCGTGGGGGTTGGTAGGGGGAGAGGAGGTCAGTGAGATATGAGGGGGGGGGGGGGGCAAATGGTGGAGGGCTTTGTAGGTGAGGACCAGGATTTTGTAGGTGATCCGGTGGGAGCCAGTGAAGTTGTTTTGAGGACTGGAGTGATGTGATGCCAGGACTTGGTGTGAGTGATGAGTAGGGCGGCTGCGTTGTGGACCAGTTGGAGTCGGTTGATGTAGGTGGAGCTGGATAGTTACGTGCTATCCAGTCAGCGGAAAGACTGTACCTGAGTACAATCGAGCCGTCCGCAGTGTACAGGATAAAGGGAATAATATTTAGTGCAAGGCAAAGTCCGATTAAGGATAGTCCGAGGGTCTCCAATGAGGTAGATAGGAGGTCAGGACCGCTCTCTAGTTGGTGAGATGACGGTTCAGTTGCCTAATAACAGCCGGGAAGAAACTGCCCCTGAATCTGGAGGTGTGCGTTCTTTTTCACACTTCTGTACCTCTTGCCCGATGGGAGAGGGGGAGAAGAGGGACTGACCGGGGGTGAGACTGGTCCTTGATTATGCAGCTGGCCTTGCCGAAGCAGGTGGAGATGGAGGCGATGGAAGGGAGGTTGGTTTGTGTGTGTGTAAGAAGGAACTGCAGATGCTGGTTTAAACCATGAACACAAAATGCT
>JAWMAR010005721.1:0-12500 GCA_036785375.1 Leucoraja ocellata
TTACTTCCTGTTTGCACTGTGTATCGATTTTAGATAAAACGCTACCACTTACGGCTGTGACCTTTGGCCATCTTACTCAGTCTCTCCTCCGCTGAGCATGTGCAGGGAATTCTTCCCATCAATTAAAAATAAAAGTGTTATTGGTGTTTAAAAATGTTGAGAATCTCTATCCTGTCAATCATGCCCTGAAAGCCACACCTTTTCCGGGGGAAGGTTTATAAAACCCGGAAGTGTGGGTGTGGCTCAGTCTCTGCATGATGGGAGAGTGTGAGGTCGTGACTCTGTCTGTGCTGTGAATCAACTGAACACACTGAATGTCAACTGAACAGTGAGTTGGGTGTTTTGTGCGGTTTTATGGTGGTTTCACCCTGCCATTTAACAATGACAGCACGGAAACAGGCCAACTCGGCCCTTCTAGTCCGTGCCGAACACTTATTATCCCCTGGTCCCATCTACCTGCACTCACACCATAACCCTCCATTCCTTTCCCGTCCATATACCTATCCAATTTATTTTTGAATGATAAAATCGAACCTGCCTCCACCACTTCCTCTGGAAGCTCATTCCACACAGCCACCATTCTCTGAGTAAAGATGTTGCCCCTCATGTTACCCCTAAACTTCAGTCCCTTAATTCTCAAGTCATGTCCTCTTGTTTGAATCTTCCCTACTCTCAATGGGAAAAGCTTGTCCATGTCAACTCTGTCTATCCCTCTCATCATTTTAAAGACCTCTATCTAGGCCCCCCTTAACCTTCTGCGCTCCAGAGAATAAAGACCTAACTTGTTCAATCTTTCTCTGTCACTTAGTTGCTGAAACCCAGGTAACATTCTAGTAAATCTCCTCTGTACTCTCTCTATTTTATTGACCTTTCCTATAATTAGACGACCAAAATTGTACACCATACTCCAGATTTGGTCTCACCAATGTCTTGTACAATTTTAACATTACATCCCAACTTCTACACTCAATGCTCTGATTAATAAAGGCCAACACATCAAACCCAGGCAACATTCTAGTAAATCTCCTCTGTATCGTTATCCTTATCTTTAATACATTTAAAAATTAATTTTAATTCAGCAAAATGGAACCACGTAAAAATACTGATTTCCTCAGCAAAATACTGGTTTTCAGGTACTAGAATATTGAAATACTCGGAAAATAATTGGCACCTCTGAGTATATCATGATATCTCTAAGTTACAGAGAAAGGTTGAACAAGTTAGGTCTTTATTCTTTGGAGCGCATAAGGTTAAGGGGGGACTTGATAGAGGTCTTTAAAATGATGAGAGGGGTAGACAGAGTTGACATGGATAAGCTTTTCCCATTGAGAGTAGGGAGGATTCAAACAAGAGGACAAGGGAAATTGGACACTTGGTTCAGAAAAAGAGAGAGATCTACAATAGTTATAGGCCGCATGGAGTAAATGAGGTGCTTGAGGAGTATAAAGAATGCAAAAATAATCTGTTTTTATTTATTTTTTATTAGAAGTACGGTAAATTACAATAATACACAACACATGTGTCTTAATACATTTTTTGTACCGTGTCATATTTTGAGCTTTAAAAAAAGATAGAAGTAAAGAAATTGCACAAGAGTTGTGAAGGTGCAGGAGAATGTTGGGAACAGAAAGCCCCTTAGAAAAGGAGTTAGAGAAGGAAGTAAAGAAATAAATTGCACAAGAGTCGTGAAGGTGCAGGAGAGTGTTGGGAACAGAAAGCCCCTTAGAAAAGGAGTTAGAGAAGGAAGTAAAGAAAGAAATTGCACAAGAGTTGTGAAGGTGCAGGAGAGTGTTGAGAAAAGAAAGCCCCTTAGAAAAGGAGTTAGAGAAGGAAGTAAAGAAAGAAATTAGACCCTAGAAAAGAAAGAAAAAGAAAGGAGAAACAATCGCGCTATTATAACATTAAACTCCGCAGAAAGGGGACTACCAACCAAGTCTGTCTTTGTTGTTTTGCCCCCCGTTGCCAGATCCTGGTACCTTTTATATATCTATTTATTTATTCATCTATCTACTCATCTATCTATTTATTTATTTATCTATTCACCCGTCTATTTAATTATTTATTTATTTATCCGTCTATTTATTCACCCATCTATCTATCGATTTATTTATTTATTTATCTATTTATTTATTTATTTGTCTATTTATTTATTTATTTATTTATATGTCTATTTATGTATTTGTTTATTTATTTAATTGCTATTGCACCTCATGCTTGTAATAGTTCCAAGAACATAGACCACGTCTTTTGGAATTGGTCTGCTTTAGCTGCTAAGAGGAATCTCATCTCTTCCAGATGTAATGTTTCAAACATATTTGATATCCACATTTTTATTGTTGGTGTGGGCGCATTTTTCCAGATTTTAAGTATAAGCTTTTTTCCCATTATTAGCCCGTAATTGAGTAAATTCTTCTGAAACACGTTTAGTTCAGGGTTACCTTCCGATATTCCAAAAATGATCCATTCTGGTTTTGGTACCAGTTTTATTTTGATTAATTTTGTAAAGATGTCGAATATTTCATTCCAGAATGTTTGGATTTTTGTACAAAAAACAAAGAATGCGCTATGGTAGCTTCTTGACACAGACATTTATCACAGATTGGTGAAACATTAGGGAAGAGTTTATTTATTTTAGTTTTTGAATAATATAGTCTATGTAATGTTTTAAATTAGATGAGCGTACGTTGATCGAACATTTATGCACCTGTAATAAATGATTATCCCAGCTCTATTTTGAAATGTTTATAGCTAATTCTTGTTCCCAGTCTCTTCTAATTCCATCAGTTGTGGGTATTTCTATATTTAAGATGATGTTATATAGGTACGATATTAGATTAGCTGATTTCGCCTTTGTCTTCATTGCTTCATCCAGTAACTCTGTAGGCATATTATGATAGTCTATTGTGTATTTTTTCAGATAATCACGGATTTGAAGATATTTATTTTTCAAATTATATTTCAGTTGTAGTTGTTGAAATGATAGTAATTTTCCCAATTCATACAGATCTTCGAGCGTTTTGATTCCCATTCTTTCCCATTGTATAAATGATTTGTCTATGATTGATGGTTTAAACGATGGATTATTGACTATTGGTATTAAAAGAGATAGGTTTCTTAATTTTAAATTGTTTCATTTGTTTCCATGTTCTAATTGTGCTATGTATAATTGGATTTTTATTATAATTTTTGTTATTTAGATGTGTTGGTGAGAGGAGAGTCGCTCCTATATTACACGGGGAGCAGTACTCTCTTTCCATTACCATCCAGTCCACTTGCTGGGCAGAATTGTCCAGCAGGTGAATCATATTTTTAATATTTACTGCCCAATTATAATACATAAAGTTAGGGAGCGCTAGACCACCCAACTCTTTCCGTTTATTAAGGTGTGCTCTTTGCATTCTATGGGATTTATAATCCATATAAAATTTGTAATGTCTGAGTCCAATTTTTTTTGAAAAACTTTTTGGGAGATATATAGGTATTGATTGAAATAGGTATAGGTTTTGTGGTAAAAGGATCATTTTTATAGCGTTTATTCTGCCTATTAGGGACATCGGAAGTGTTTTCCAGAATTTAATCAAATTATTTCATTTCTTAAGTAAGGGATTATAATTGGCTTTAAACATATCATGGTAGTTTCTAGTAATTTCAATTCCCAAATATTTGAATTTTTCTGTGGCTATTTTAAAGGGGAATTTCCGGAGGTGTGTTGAGTCTTTTGGTTTTATCGACATAATTTCACTTTTGTTCCTGTAAAAAGAATCTTAAGAAAGAAATTAGAAAAGCTAAACGAAGTTAAGAGGTTGCTTTGGCAAGTAAGGTGAAAGTAAATCCAAAGGGTTTCTACGGCTATATTAATAGCAAGAGGATAACGAGGGATAAAATTGGTCCATTAGAGAGTCAGAGTGGACAGCTATCTGCAGAGCCAAAAGAGATGGGGGAGATATTGAACAATTTATTTTCTTCGTTATTCACCAAGGAGAAGGATATTGAATTATGTGAGGTAAGGGAAACGAGTAGAGTAGCTATGGAAACTCTGGGATTCAAAGAAGAGGATGTACTGACACGTTTGAGAAATGTAAAAGTGGATAAGTCTCCAGGTCCGGACATGATATTCCCTGGGACATTGAGGGAAGTTAGTGTAGACATAGCTGGGGCTATGATAGAAATATTTCAAATGTCATTAGAAACGGGAATAGTGCCGGAGGATTGGCGTACTGCGCATGTTGTTCCATTGTTTAAAAAGGGTTCTAAGAGTAAACCTAGCAATTATAGACCTGTTAGTTTGACTTCAGTGGTGGGAAAATTAATGGAAAGGATACTTAGAGATAATATATATAAGCATCTAGATAAACAGGGTCTGATTAGGAACAGTCAACATGGATTTGTGCCTGGAAGGTCATGTTTGACTAATCTTCTTGAATTTTTTGAATAGATTACTCAGGGAAATTGATGAGGGTAAAGCAGTGGATGTTGTATATATGGACTTCAGTAAGGCCTTTGACAAGGTTCCTCACGGAAGGTTGTTGGGTATTAATGGTGGAGTATCAAGATGGATTCAACAGTGGCTGAATGGGAGATGCCAGAGAGTAATGGTGGATGGATGTTTGTCAGGTTGGAGGCCAGTGACTAGTGGGGTGCCTCATGGATCTGTGTTGGGTCCACTGTTGTTTATCATGTACATCAATGATCTGGATGATGGTGTGGTAAATTGGATTAGTAAGTATGCAGATGATACTAAGATAGGTGGGGTTGTGGATAATGAAGTAGATTTTCAAAGTCTACGGAGAGATTTATGCCAGTTGGAAGAGTGGGCTGAAAGATGGCAGATTGAGTTTAATGCTGATAAGTGTGAGGTGCTACATCTTGACAGGACAAATCAAAATAGGACTACATGGTAAATGGTAGGGAATTGAAGAATGCAGGTGAACAGAGGGATCTGGGAATAACAGTTCCCTGAAAGTGGAATCTCATGTAGATAGGGTGGTAAAGAAAGCTTTTGGTGTGCTGGCCTTTATAAATCAGAGCATTGAGTATATAAGTTGGGATGTAATGTTAAAATTGTACAAGGCATTGGTGAGGCCAATTCTGGAGTATGGTGTACAATTTTGGTCGCCTAATTATAGAAGGATGTCAACAAAATAGAGAGAGCACAGAGGAGATTTACTAGAATGTTGCCTGGGTTTTAACAACTAAGTTACAGAGAAAGGTTGAACAAGTTAGGGCTTTATTCTTTGGAGTGCAGAAGGTTAAGGGGGGACTTGATAGAGGATTTTAAAATGATGAGAGGGATAGACAGAGGTGACGTGGATAAGCTTTTCCCACTGAGAGTAGGGATTACGGAAGATTCAAACAAGGGGACATGACTTGAGAATTAAGGGACTGAAGTTTAGGGGTAACATGAGGGGGACTTCTTTACTCAGAGAGCGGTAGCGGTGTGGAATGAGATTCCAGTGAAGGTGGTGGAGGCAGGTTCGTTTTATCATTTAAAAATAAATTGGGTAGTTATATGGACTTGAAAAGAATGGAGGATTATGGTCTGAGCGCAAGTATATGGACTAGGGGAGAATACGTCTTCGGTACGGACTAGAATGGTCGAGATGGCCTGTTGCCGTGCTGTAATTGTTATATGGTTATATGATTTGAGAATTAAGGGACAGAAGTTTAGGGGTAACATGAGGGGGGACTTCGTTACTCAGAGTGTGGTAGCGGTGTGGAATGAGCTTCCAGTGGAAGGGTGGAGGCAGGTTCGATTTTATAATAGTAAGATTAAACGAGAACTTACCAGTTTGAAGATTGATCTTTATTTTATGAGGAGTAACGTTGAGGGATTACGTGAAGAACCCGCCAGGACGCATGCGTGACAATCTTCAAAGCAGCCGTGTGAAATCGCAGACAATAGTAATGAACTGAACATAGTAAGATTTAAGAAAATGGAGACCAGTTGAACTCTATGATCGAGGGTGGAGCGGAGGGCACGTAATCCCTCAACGGTACTCCTCATAAAATAAAGATCAAACGTCAAACTGGTAAGTTCTCGTTTAATCTTACTAATTTACTTCGGAGTCACGTGCGTGACTACGTGAAGATTTTAAAGCTCTGTGATTTCATGCCATGGAAACGAGTCCATGCCTCACGTCAGCCTTAATTGACTAAGGGAGGAAATGTGTTATCGTATTCAAACATGAATCCGACATTGAAAACCCATGATGAACTTATTAACTATCAAAATTATAGCCCCTATCTTATGAGGTAAAACATGATACAGAACTTAAAATTGATTCTGCAAATGTCACAGGTTTAACCATTGCTTTATTGTAATCTAGTTGAGAAGTTTTCTCTTATGACCATCCTGCTGTTCCCAGGATTTGGTCCATAGGTACGTCCGATTCCTTAGCTGCTGATGTAGCTGCAGCCCTAGTGGTATGAGATTTGAATATGTGAGTATCCACCCCAGCAGCCGTTAAAACCTGTTTCAGCCGTCTGGAAATTGTTTGTACCGATACCCTATTATGGGCCTGTTAGTGGCTGATTAGTAATGCCATCTCATTGCCTCTGAGTTGTTTAGTGTTCTCTATATATAAGAATTAATGTCTCGTAATGCATAGAGATCATCTATTGGGTATGCTCTGAATTCTATCGAGAGGCCTGACGTTCCCGGTCGGTTCTGTTTAACTAATCCGTGGAAGTAACAGGTTATTTTACTCGTTGAAGTGGTGATACTATCCAGCCTTAGTTTATGTAACGACTGAACTCTATGTGCTGAGACCAATGCCATCGCATGACTATTTTATATGTAAGTCTATGCAGGGACAAAGCTGTTGCTGGTGACCAATTCCTCAGTAATGTTAGGACTATACTCACATCCCATATTTGGGAATACCTTGTCCTTGGGGATTAATATTAAAATATCCCTCATAAGTTTAGTTACCAGGGGTGGGTCCCGACAGAATGATGCTCTGATCTTTGCCACATATTTGCTGTAAGGGCACTTCTGGCGCAGTTTATGGCACTATAACTGAGCACCTCATCATAGTGGGGCTAGCCAGGAATTCCAGCACAGAGGTTATGTTCGTCGTACAGTAAGTGATGTTGTTCCTTGAACAGTTTCTCCCACTTCCTGATGTAGACCCGATATGTTCATTGTTCAGTCCGTTGGTCCCAGGTCCAGAAATGGTTTCTTAAGATTCTACAAATCAGCAAATGTGTCCTATTATGGCATGGATGGCTTTCCCCCATTACGGGATGAACCAACAAATCTGGTCGTTTCGGAACGGAGATGTATGGTTCTAAAACCATAACAAGAATCACAGGGAACCATGGTTGAGTAGGCCAATCGGACACTACCAAAATACCAGACGCCGAGTCTTGTTGTATTTTGTGTAATACAGGACTGATGAGGCAGAAATGCAAAGACAAAACAATTTCCCCCAATGCAGCGAGAAGGCATCCATCGCTGATGCCCCAGTGTCTGATTCCCAAGAAACATAGTTTAGCAACTGATGATTAAGCCGAGATGCAAATAGATCGATATCTGGTGTTTCATATCATGCTACAATATCAGCAAACACTTTGCGGTCCAACATCCATTCGATGTTGTCATTGAATTTGCGTGACCTGGTGTCTGCCACTGAATTTGAGGTTTCCCGGTAGGTAACTAGCTGATATCCAAATACTTTTCTGAATACACCATTGCCAAATTATGTTAGCCGGATTATCACATGATACTGATTTGATTTCACCCATATAGTTAATATATGCCACCACGGTGATGTTATCAATATGTAGTCTAACATGCAGGTGATGCATTTCTGAACAGTATGATTTTAGACCATAGAATGCACCCTACATTTCCAAGTAATTTATGCCAGGTATCTGAAGTAATGATGCCTCTTGTGCATCCCATCTCCCGCCACAACTAGAGATGGAATTAGTAGCACCCCAACCATGAGCACTGGCATCAGTTTGTAGCACCACTGAATGGTTGCTGACAATGATAGGGCTAGAACAATGCCGAATGCTTTCCCTCCACCATTGCAATTCCATAATTGCATTGATTGGTAGCTTCATTGGCCTATCGAATTGGCCTGTATTGATTTTGAGTGCTTGTACCTTTGCCCTTTGTAAATATTTTGGTAATGCAAAGGTCAAAACTGTGTGGTTGGAAAAGCAGCCACAAATTGCCAATTACCCTTTCTATCAGTCAAATAGATGGTTCACTGATGTCAATGAGGTTGTTGGAGCCTCAGTTAAGTCTGTTGCCTTGTCCTTTGGTAAAGTTACCGACATGTGAACTAACTTAAAGGTGAACCCCAAGAAGTCCACAGTGGTGGAATGTGTTAGCTTAGATATAACTGGATGGATGATAAACCCCAGTTTCTCAAACAATTGTTTGCTGGCTGATACAGCTATTTTGGCAAATTTCAAAGTTTTTCCCACAATTAATATGTCATGTCAGTAATCTATGAATAAATGTTTTTGTTTCCGAAGAAACGTTAGGGCTGGTTTCAAAATGTTGGTAAATAGTCTGGGGGCGGATGTTATTCCTTTCGGTAGCTCTATACTGCCAGAGCTACCCCATCCAGTTAAATTTTAAATAACGTCTGTGATCCTTCCGCATAGGCACCGAATAGTAAGCATCTTTAAATCAGCGCAAGCCATGAAGTAGTCTTTGGTAATCAATTGTTTGGCAGTAACAAAGGTTTCCATTTTGAAATGAATAAACGCCACCCCCGCTGGGCCCAGGCCACCACCGCTGGGCCCACTCCACCCCCGCTGGTTCCACACCACCGCTGCTGACCCCCGCTGGGCCCACGCCACCCCACTGGCCCCACGACACCTTCATCTTCATCCCCCCTGCCAGAAAGAGGGGAGATGTGGGAGGGGGAGAGAGAGAGGGGAAGGGAGGGGAGAGAGAAATGGAGGAGGGAAGAGGGAAAGCCCCCGCTCTTTGGATAATTGTGAGCTGACGAACTACCTGAATGAGTTTTACTGCAGGTTTGAAAGTTAGAAATGTAACCCTGGTACCCCCTCCCCAACAAACACAGCCAGACCCCAGTCTGCAAAGTATTAACCCTGCACCCTTCATTCCCCATTCACCACCTCACACCTACTTAAGGCAAGACTCCAGTAATGAAGAGAGTGGACCCTTTCCCACCCCCAACAACACTTCACACCCAATTACTCATTTTTAACCAGTACCTGCAAAGATGCACTGACCCTGCCTGCTCCAAAGTCTCCACTAATGTCTCCACTAATGTCCCTAATGAAAAGGTAAGGATTACTTGTCTTGAAGACTACAGGCTTGTCCCACTGACCTATGTAGTCATGGAAGGTACACAATATTGCTGGAGAAACTCAGCGGGTGCAGCAGCATCTATGGAGCGAAGGATGTAGGTGACGTTTCGGGCCGAAACCCTTCTTCAGACTGATGGGGGGGGGGGGGGGGGGGGTGGTGGTATGTGGTCATGGAGACCGTTGACAGGCCTCCACTAATGTCCCTGTACCCCAAAAGGTAAGGATTACTTGTCTTAAAGACTACAGGCTTGTCGCACTGACCTCTGTAGTCATGGAGACCGTTGACAGGCTTGTGCTGGCCAAGCTGAAAAATATCACAATCCCCCTGCTGGACCCTCTGCATTTTGCATATTGGGCCAATAGATCTGTGGATGATGCAGTCAATTTGGGCTACACTTCATCCTCCAGCACCTAGGCCTCCAGGGGACCTAAGCGAGGATTTTATTTGTTGATTTTAGCTCTGCATTCAACGCCATTGTGCCAGATCTACTACGCTCCAAACGTTCTGAGTTGACTGTGCCTGAACCCCTCTATCGGTGGATCACCAGTTTCCTGACAGACAGGAAGCAGCATGTAAGATGGGGAAAGCATATCTCGGACCCGCAAACACTCAGCATAGGAGCACCGCAAGATGCGTACTCTCCCCCTCCTCTACTCTCGACACACCAATGATTGCACCTCCACAGACATCTCTGTCAAGCTTCTCAAGTTTGCAGATGAAACAACCCTGATTGGACTGATCCAGGAAGGGGATCTCTGTACTATTTTCAGTTTGGCATCTTCCCTATAACATGGTGCCCAGAACTGAACACAATATTCTAAATCCGATCTCACCAACGTCTTATACAACTGCAACATGACCTCCCAACGTCTATACTCAATACTCTGACTGATGAAGGCCAAAGTGCCAAAATACGTTTTGACCACCTGATATACCTGCGACACGACCTTCAAGGAACCATGCAACTATCAACCATTCCTCTGCACCACCTGGCTAATTGATCCAGATCCTGCTGCAATCTTTCACAACCATCTTCACTATCTGCAAAACCACTCACTTCTGTATCATAAGCAAACTTGCTAATCTTGCCCTGTTCTGTGACGTTTCACAGAGTGCTGGAGTAACTCAGTGGGTCAGGCTGAGTATAGATGTTGGGAGGTCATGTTGCAGTTGCATAAGAAGTTGGTGAGGCCGCATTCAGAGTATTGTGTTCAGTTCTGGGCACCATGTTATAGGAAAGATATCATCAAACTGGAAAGGGTACAGTGAAGATTTACAAGGATGTTGCCAGGACTAGAGGGCCAGAGCTATAGGGAGAGGTTGAGTAGGCTGGGACTCTATTTCCATATAAACATATAACCATATAACCATATAACAATTACAGCACGGAAACAGGCCATCTCGGCCCTACAAGTCCATGCCGAACAAATTTTTTTCCCCTTAGTCCCACCTGCCTGCACTCGTACCATAACCCTCCATTCCCTTCTCATCCATATGCCTATCCAATTTATTTTTAAATGATACCAATGAACCTGCCTCCACCACTTCCACTGGGAGCTCATTCCACACCGCCACCACTCTCTGCGTAAAGAAGTTCCCCCTCATATCACCCCTAAACTTCTGTCCCTTAATTCTGAAGTCATGTCCTCTTGTTTGAATCTTCCCTATTCTCAAAGGGAAAAGCTTGTCCACATCAACTCTGTCTATCCCTCTCATCATTTTAAAGACCTCTATCAGGTCCCCCCTTAACCTTCTGCGCTCCAGAGAATAAAGACCTAACTTATTCAACCTATCTCTGTAACTTAGTTGTTGAAACCCAGGCAACATTCTAGTAAATCTCCTCTGTACTCTCTCTATTTTGTTGACATCCTTCCTATAATTTGGCGACCAAAATTGTACCCCATACTCCAGATTTGGTCTCACCAATGCCTTGTACAATTTTAACATTACATCCCAGCTTCTATACTCAATGCTCTGATTTATAAAGGCTAGCATACCAAAAGCTTTCTTTACCACCCTATCTATATGAGATTCCACCTTCAAGGAACTATGCACGGTTATACCCAAATCCCTCTGTTCAACTGTATTCTTCAATTCCCTACCATTTACCATGTACGTCCTATTTTGATCTGTCCTGCCAAGGTGTAGCACCTCACATTTATCAGCATTAAACTCCATCTGCCATCTTTCAGCCCATTTTTCCATATGGCCTAAATCACTCTGTAGACTTTGGAAATCCTCTTCATTATCCACAACACCCTCTATCTTAGTATCATCTGCATACTTACTAATCCAATTTACCACACCTTCATCCAGATCATTGATGTACATGACAAACAACAAAGGACCCAACACAGATCCCTGAGGCACCCCACTAGTCACCTGCCTCCAACCCGATAAACAGCCATCCACCATTACCCTCTGGCTTCTCCCATTCAGCCACTGTTGAATCCATCTTGCTATTCCTGCATTTATACCCAACAGTTGAACCTTCTTAACCAACCTTCCATGAGGAACCTTGTCAAAGGCCTTACTAAAGTCCATATAGACAACATCCACTGCTTTACCCTCGTCAATTTCCCTAGTAACCTCTTCAAAAAATTCAAGAAGCTTCGTCAAACATGACCTTCCAGGCACAAATCCATGTTGACTGTTCCTAATCAGACCCTGTTGATCTAGATGCTTATATATATTGTCTCTAAGTATCTTTTCCATTAATTTGCCCACCACTGAAGTCAAACTAACAGGTCTATAATTGCTAGGTTTACTCTTAGAACCCTTTTTAAACAATGGAACAACATGCGCAGTACGCCAATCCTCGGGGACTATTCCCGTTTCTAATGACATTTGAAATATTTCTGTCATAGCCCCGGCTATTTCTACACTAACTTCCCTCAATGTCCTAGGGAATATCCTGTCAGGACCTGGAGACTTATCCACTTTTATATTTTTCAAAAGTGTCAGTACTTCTTTTACTTTGAACCTCATAGTGTCCATAGCTACTCTACTAGTTTCCCTTACCTCACATAATTTAATATCCTTCTCCTTGGTGAATACCGAAGAAAAAAAATGGTTCAATATCTCCCCCATCTCTTTTGGCTCTGCAGATAGCTGTCCACTCTGTCACTCCAATGGACCAATTTTATCCCTCGTTATCCTTTTGCTATTAATATAGCTGTAGAAACCCTTTGGATTGACTTTC
>JAWMAR010005722.1:0-22781 GCA_036785375.1 Leucoraja ocellata
CAGCTTTCATAGCAAGAGGATTTGAGTATAGGAGCAGGGAGGTTCTACTGCAGTTGTACAGGGTCTTGGTGAGACCACACCTGGAGTATTGCGTGCAGTTTTGGTCTCCAAATCTGAGGAAGGACATTATTGCCATAAAGGGAGTGCAGAGAAGATTCACCAGACTGATTCCTGGGATGTCAGGACTGTCTTATGAAGAAAGACTGGATAGACTTGGTTTATACTCTCTAGAATTTAGGAGATTGAGAGGGGATCTTATAGAAACTTACAAAATTCTTAAGGGGTTGGACAGGCTAGATGCAGGAAGATTGTTCCCGATGTTGGGGAAGTCCAGGACAAGGGGTCACAGCTTAAGGATAAGGGGGAAATCCTTTAAAACCGAGATGAGGATAACTTTTTTCACACAGAGTGGTGAATCTCTGGAACTCTCTGCCACAGAGGGTAGTTGAGGCCAGTTCATTGGCTATATTTAAGAGGGTTAGATGTGGCCCTTGTGGCCAAGGATGATCAGCCATGATCATATTGAATGGCGGTGCAGGCTCGAAGGGCCGAATGGCCTACTCCTGCACCTAATTTCTATGTTTCTATGTTTCTATGTTTCTTCATGTAATAAAATCTGAATTTAATTGCACAAAACAGGAAACTCACTCTGGTGGGAACCGCTATTAAGGGATGAGTGGATTAGGTCATTTTGGAGCAAACGTCCCACAGAGCATCAGGAATACATGTGAATTGTCGATACAATCTGTAAAACAACGAAGCTGATCGGGGAAAAAACGGTTTCCAAAGATAGAAACATAGACACATAGAAATTAGGTGCAGGAGTAGGTTATTCGGCCCTTCGGGCCTGCACCGCCATTCAATATGATCATGGCTGATCATCCAACTCAGTATCCCGTACCTGCCTTCTCTCCATACGTCCTGACACCCTTAGCCACAAGGGCCACATCTAACTCCCTCTTAAATATAGCCAATGAACTGGCCTCAACTACCTTCTGTGGCAGAGAATACCAGAGATTCACCACTCTCTGTGTGAAAAAATGTTTTTCTCATCTCGGTCCTAAAGGGCTTCCCTCTTATCCTTAAACTGTGACCCCTTGTTCGGGACTTCCCCAACATCGGGAACAATCTTCCTGCATCAAGCCTGTCCAACCTTTGATATTTTGAAAGTTTCGATAAGATATCCCCTCAATCTTCTAAATTCTAGCGAGTACAAGCCGAGTCAATCCAGTCTTTCTTGATATGAAAGTCCTGACATCCCAGGAAACAGCCTGGTGAACATTCTCTGTACTCCCTCTATGGCAACGTGAAGCAAAGTGCGCGTTCTCTGGCAACAAATGGCGACAAATCTATTGAAGGTGAAGGCGACCGTTAACCAGACGGAGCTGTCTGTGGCTGCGTAGGTTAGAGCCAGTTTCAGCCTGCAAACCGGAGTGGTGGAGAGGAAAAGAACTGGGAAATAAATGGTGCTAATCCGGTTCAGTATTACCGCCGTAATAAGAACGAGAAGGTCTGTCACCGCCATGCCCATCAGATACCAAGTGATACATTTAGAAAGGCCACATCTTCCGCGAGACAGGATCACAATGGTCACCAAGTTACCTAATGACGAGAAAGGGAAATGATTAGCAAGCAGACAGTAGACGAATAGATTTCATAGTATTCTTTCGTGCAGTTTCGTGGCAGAAAATGAGGATGGCGGACACATGGTTAGATTGGCAACACACGGGGAACCAGCGTGAATGCATCACGTTAAGAGGGAGCGTGAAAAAAGGTACGAAGATTAGCAGAAAATGTTACGAAAGAACAGGAATGCGCGTTTATCATAAGATCTTACCCGGGACGCCAATTATTGCCATAACGGGGTATGTAACTGCGTAAAATAAGCCCGTTACACGTCCATGCATTTTACGGGAGACAGAATGGGGGCTTCTGGAAAGGCAGACAACACTTTGGCATTCTGATATTTAAGGAGATCTTTAAATAATGTTCAATTCCCAATGAGGCAATTAGACCGCACTGTGCCGAATGTTACATCACCGCTGATCGCAGTAGCACGCGTGGGCGAGATTGAATCTTTTGACTTTAATTGGGTTCAATTTAACACTTAGAATCTTTAAAAATTGACATATTTTTTCGAGACGATCCACAACCTGGACATGAATTAGCCAAACTCAACGGCTATATTATTTTCCAGTCCTCAGTTGATTTGAATCATTGAATCATTAATGTTTTTTTATTTAAGTAGTTGATGTGCCGCAATAATATGTTACTTCTGTGTGGCTAGTTAAGCAACGTTGTTTATTTCAGTCATGTCGTGCTGGCCCATGCGCCAAATGGCGCAAACGCAAATTCAATGCAAGCATTTATGTCAATAGGACTGAAATAAAAACACATAGATGTAATGCTGAGGCTCAATAAGGCTCAGACAGCACTGGGCCTCAACACACTGAAGTTTAGAATGTTGAGGGGGTACCTCATTGAAACCTACAGAATAATGAAAGGCACAGTGGATGCGGAAACGATGTTGCCACTGGTCGGCGAGTCTACGACCAGATGTAAAAGCTAGAATTTAGGGCGCTCTTTGCTCAGATGGTAGTTAAACTGTAGAACTCATTGCCACATAGAGTTGTGGAGGATAAGTCAGTGGATATTTTTTAAGACAGAGAGATAGACAATTTCGTGATGAGAACGGGATTCAGACGTTATGGGAAGAAGGCAGGATAATGGGTTGAGGAAGCAGAGATCAGCCACGATTGAATGCCGCAGTAGACTCGATGGGCCGACTGGCCTGATTCTATTCCTATAACTTGTGAACTTTCTAATCTCTTTATTGGCGGCTATCAATGTTGTCAAATGTTAATCAGAGCAGTACATTATAGGCGACAAAGCAATCTGATATATTACCAGGGAGGAACAAGAATCAGCAGATGATGGTAAATTGAGCAAAACAAGGAAGTGTTGGAGAAAGTTATCTGGGGAGCGAATGGACAGACGACGTTTCAAGTCCGATGCAACCCGAAACGTCCCCCTGGCCATTCCCTCCCCAAATGCTGCCTGCCCCGCGATGTCCTCCAACACTCTGTTATCAGGGAATACAGTCCATTTTCAATTCTAAAATCAAGGACGCTTTGAGCATTGAAGACGGGGGTTTTATCGATTTATTCACAATAACATATTTTAAATAATTCGGAACTCTTATGGTATTTTCACATTACTGAAATTCGTCCTTACTGTTGTCGTGGTTCCTATGTAATATTTTATATGTTTCTGCATGGTAAGCCATATGCTTTGGAATTGTAAACTGCACATCCACAGTGTTATTTTTGATTGTTCGTTCACACTTTTTAATTACTTCAATTTTAGCGTTTTACTTTTCGAGATCCATTCTAAATGAAAGTACAATAGGGGGAAATTTTGTAATGCAGTCGGCATGTTTATAATCTTTCTGGTTGTGAAATGTCGTTGACCTGTCGACAATATCTGAGGAAAGACGGAGAGGGACCTCCATGGGAGAACACTTCATATCGCATGTTTGCTCAATGAATTAAGGCGTTTAGTGAGTGTGAGTCTTGTTTTGGTTAAGTTTTAGTTTGTTGGGTTGTGTTAGCGGGGGTGAAACATGTTCTCTGTCCCTTCCTTCCGGGGAATGAGACTTTTTCGTGTCGTATCCCCCCTTCTCTGCCTCCGTCTGCGCTGAGGACTAATGGCGGAGCTGGCGGCCTCCAGCCTGCGATTGACCCCGAGGCTCCGGAGGCAGAGCAAGCCAGGACTTACCAACGAGAGGCTGGCCGTCTTCTGGGCTGAGGCAGCGGTGGCTCGGTTTGCTGGTGCGGCGTTCTGTCTTTCAGCGGCGGCCTGGAGTTGATGCAGCGGGGCTCGGTGCTGAGCTGCGGGACCTGGAGCTGGGGCGGCGGCCCGGAGCGGGGACTGCGGGACCTGGAGCGGAGACTGCGGGAGCCGGAGCTGTCGGCGGCCCGGAGCTGGGGCAGCGGCCTGGAACAGAGACTGCGGGACCCGGAGCTGGGGCGGCTGCCTGGAGCGGAGACTGCGGGACCCGGAGCTGGGGCGGCGGCCTGGAGCTGGAGCGGCGGCCCAAAGCGGAGACTGCGGGAACCGGAGCTGGGGCAGCGGCCCGGAAGGAAGACTGCAGGTCCCGGAGCTGGGGCGGCTGCCTGGAACGGAGACTGCGGGATCCGGAGCTGGGGCGGCGGCCTGGAGCTGGGGCGGCGGCCCAGAGCGAAGACTACGGGACCCGGAGTTGGGGCGGCGGTCTGGAGCGGAGACTGCGGGATCTGGAGCTGGGGCGGCTGCCCGGAGTTGATGCTGTGGCGGGCGACATCACTATGGACGTCCGCTGGACTGGAGGGCGGTATCTTCGGCCTGGATCGATCGCCTCAGCGCAGAGGGAGAACAAGGAGGGAAGAGACGGAGACTAAGATTTTACCTCCATCACAGTGAGGATGTGTTTGGTGAACTCACTGTGTTGGATGTTTAATTTGTGTTTATTGTATGTTTTGTTATTATTGATTCTGTGTATGACTGCAGGCAACATAATTTCGTTCAGACCGAAAGGTCTGAATGACAATAAAGGATCTATCTATCTTTGTTTCCAACTAGATATTTATAGAAATCTTATAGTTTTATTTCGATAATCACCCAGCATTTTTCATTATTATCATCATTGAGAGAAGGGGAAGGGAAAGGCAGCATAGCAGAGTGGGGCAGTAATAGGAATGTGAGGGAATGGGGTGATAAACCTATATTCCCGGAAGCGGCCTGTAATTGTAAAATATTCCATTTACTGTTCTTTGCATGCACGAAAAATGCACTAAACCCAACGCGTTATTCTTCACTTCGCGCATTTGAATAATCATCAAATGACATCCGAGATGTAATATTTTCTCTTCTAATCATGTACTTAAATGATATATTATAAGTTTGAAACTAAAGGCAGTTCCCGGGATGGCAGGACTGTCATATGATTAAATAATGTGTCGACGGGGTTAGTATTCACTGGAATTTAGAAGGATCAGAGGGGGATCTTATAGAATAGAAACATATAACATTCTTAAACCACTGGACAGGCTAGGTGCAGGAAAAATGTTCCCGATGTTGGACGATTTCACAACCAGAGGTCCACAGCAAGGCTCTGTGCTGGGACCGCAGCTGTTTACAATATGCATTCATGACTTAGATGAAGAAATTAAAAGTAACATTAGCAAATTGCAGATTACACAGTGCTGGGTGGCAGTGTGAACTGTGAAGAAGATGCTATGAGGATGCAGAGTGATTTGCACAGGTTGGGTGAGTGGGCAGATGCATGGCACATGCAGTATAATGTGGATACATTTGAGGTTATCCACATTCGAGGCAAGAACCGGAAGGCAGATTATTAACTGAATGGTGTCATCTTAGGGAAAGAGGATGGACAACTAGACCTGGGTGTCCTAGTACATCAATCACCGAAAGTAAGCATACGGATACAACAGGCGGTGATTAAAGCTAATGGCATGTTGGCCTTCATAAAGAGAGGAGTTGAGTGTGGGAGCAAAGAGGTCCTTCTGCAGTTGTACACTGGTGAGGCCACTCCTGTAGTATTGTGTGCAGTTTTGGTCTCCCAAATTTGAGGAAGAACATTATTGCTATGCGGTGCTAGCTCGAAGGCCCGAATGGCCTACTCCTGCACATATTGTCTATGTATCTAGGTATCTATATTGCCTGTGGAGGTGGTAGAGGCTGATACGACCATGACATTTGAGAAGTTTTTTTTAGATAGGCAGATTGAAGTTCAGGGAAGAGATGTAAAAAAATAATGTACAGGCAAATGAGATCAGTTTAACTTAACATCATGTTCGACACAAACATTGTGGGCTAATAGTCCCGTTCCCGTGGTGTCCTTTTCTATGTTCTCGGTTCCACGTTAAACCTGTACACAGATTTGCATAACTCATATTACGTCGCTGGTGTGTCTAAGTAAATGTGTGCTGCTCGACACAACCTTAAGAGAATCTAAAACAGCTTGCAACACGATTGCAGTTGTTCAGCGTGAAAGTGATTATATTATATTCCCACGTCGGATAGTAAGAGATGGACAATGAAGTAGCAATCGACAATGACCAATGTAAATGTTATTTGTGTCCCATTGGATGAAGTTGGCTTTGTGCTCTTATTTTTATTTTATAATACGACATAGATCAGTACACATTGCAGGAATAATGCCATGATAGAAAATTAAGTTCACCATCCGCTTGCTTAAAAGGTGGGACGAACATGGGTGCCTGGCAACGAAATACGCGCTTTCAATAATTGAAACGAGATCATTGCGTCACTGGGATTTGGAACAAGCGTATAACAAGCCTATAAAATAATGGGTTCAATGCCATGTGATATCACAAGACTACCTTTCGTTTCGAGCACTGAGGGTTTATCAGAAATGCATGGACACGTGTCGGGTCCTGTCTACTCCATTTATTACCCTATTCTGGCGGCTGTTGGCATTCCAGGTAAGGCTGGAAAATCAATAACAAAAAAGACCAGCTTTTCAGATGTCTGCATTGTATTTGTTTGAACCAGTAAAACATACGTTTAATTTTATGTGGAAACGGATACACAACTCTACTGATTTAATGATAGAACAGATGAATCAATCGTCTTTAAATATTGAAGGGAATTTCTATTTCGATAGAATGAATATGGTGAGATTTGCAATAATAAAATGACGACGCAAAGCGGCGACTTGAAATCACTGTTGGCTCAAAATCGTATTGTCGCCGTGAATGTCCGCATGTTTTTCAGTTCATTCCAGTTTGTGAATGAACAGTACGGATATCCCAGGAAGGGGGGGGGGGGGGGTTACGTATTGAGGGGGAAATCTCTCAATGTGTGTCTCCCGAAATGTGGTTCTCAAACCAGGCGGAACCCCTACATCTGGTGTGTGATATAAATCAATTGATATCCACGTATTCAGAGAGAAGCTTCACAACATGACCTCCCGGATTTAATATTCCAATCTGCACCGAACGCATAATCGAAACACGAAGTGCTGAAGGTTCAGGCAGCATCTGGGGAGCGAATGGATAGATGACTTTCAGGGCGGGACCTTTCTCAGGCACCCAATGCTGTCTGACCCGCTGAGCTCATCCAGCAGTTTTGTTTAGCTCAAGTTTCCAGCATCTACAATCCCTTAAGTTTCTTCGATCAGATAGCGATACGGCGGGGAGCAGCGCTGTCAGACCTTATTTCGGCAGTTGTGTAACCCTGTCTTGGTCAGTTGCTACCTAAATAATTCTCAGATCTCCAATGCATAGTTAAATGTTAGTTAAATGCATGAAGCATGTTGATTGTTGGTGGCGTTGATTCGATGATTTGTCGAATGCTCGTTTCCTTTATGTTAACAGGTAATCTGGTGACGATTGCGATTCTGTCTCGGGGAAGATGCGGTCTTTCCAAATGCGTCAGTCGATACATGATGGGTATGGCGGTGACGGATATTCTGGTCCTCGTCACGGCGGTGATACTGAACCGGATCAGGTCCATTTACTTTCCCATGTCCTTCCTGTCTATCACCCCAGTCTGCAGCGTTAGAATCGCTCTCATCTATGCAACGAGGGACAGCTCCGTCTGGCTAACGGTCGCTTTCACTTTTGATCGATTTGTAGCAATTTGTTGCCAGAAACTGAAGATAAAGTATTGCACGGAAAGAACCGCGCTAGTGGTTATAATAACGGCGTGTGGCGTGAGTTGTGCAAAAAACATACCCCGATACTTAATATATGAGCCATTATACATTCGTAACGATGTTCCATGGTTCTGCGATATCAAGTTAAGCTTTTATTCTGATCTTTTCTGGATAGTATTTGACTGCATTGATTATATTCTGAATCCTTGTGCTCCCTTTATTTTGATACTGCTACTAAATACTCTAACGGTGAAACATATTTTAGCAGCCAACAAAGCTCGCAGACGAGTGAGAGCCAAGAGTAACTGCGAGGATCAGGATGACCAGGAAGTGAAAAACCGGAAGAAATCCATTATTTTACTCTTCGCCATTTCGGGTAGCTTCATTGTTTTGTGGACTCCTCGTGTTGTAAATTTCTTTTACGTGCGATTTACCAATAGCAGATATTCAATCGGTTCTAATCCCAACGACCCGATGTTTATTCTGCAGGAAAGCGGCATTATGTTGCAACTCCTTAGCTGTTGCACCAACACGTGCATTTATGCAGGGACTCAGAAGAAATTTAGAGAAGAGTTCGCAAATATGTTGAAAGCTTCGGCCAACCGTTTTATTAACATGGTAAAGTCATGAAGCAGGACTGGATATTTTGCAGTTCTGTTAAATGAAACATGCTACCCATTCTCATCCTAACTTCAAAGAAACACAACAAACTCAGTATAGGTTTCGTGGCAAAGCCACTTCAATGTTGCGGATCTTCAAAAAAAAAATGTGTTTCTGTTTTTGCAGCCGGACAAAGCATTTATTCAAGGAAGAAACGTACAGTTGTAAATGTGTTGATTCAAATCGTACACGGATCCCAAAATATCATTAAACAATGTTCTGAGCCCAAATGCGCAATTTACAGCGGTATTCTCAGCAACACCATATGGTTTCATTTGACCTTATCACATCAGCTAGAGCAAGCCAACTGTGATATTTACCACCACCCGGATGTGCTGATTATTCAAACCAGCTCAAATTGCCGCCTAAATTCCACCGTAGTGCCTGCAGATACGCCTGTAACTTGCTGTCTAGGCAATTACTCCCAGCCAGCCGCCAATGAACTTAACTTTACTCCAATTTTGAAGGTCTCATAAACCTCACGGACTTGATCATCGTCATAATCGGGGTGGCACAGAGACGCAGCTGCTGGAGACGTTGTCTCACAGTGCCAGAAACTCGGGTACCCTGCTGACCCCGGGCCCTGCCTGTGTGGAGCTTTCCTGTTCTCCCTGTGACCGCGTGGATTACTTCCGGATGCTCGGGCTTTAATTCATCTACCAAAGAAATGCAGGAGGGTAGATTAATTGGTCTCTGACCCCCTACCCACCCCGGGTATATAGGGGGTATATGGTATAAAGAGAAAACATACAAGTCGTCTGAACTAGTTTGACGGTTGGCGTGGACGTTGGAGAAAGGGGCATATTTCCAAGCTGTATATTTCAATCAAGCAACCAATCAATCAATCAATCAACAAATCAAAATAACTTTAGTTATGACACATAGTAGTCCACGGCACACATGAACACCCGTCGAGATAATGGTTAACTGGGAATAACAATCTAACTGGAGGATCATATCTGTTGACAACCTTCGGTCGATCCCGTATTCGAGTGGAGATGAGTTGCGCAGTTTCAACACCCTTAATGCCCCTGTCCCACTTAGGAAACCTGAACTGAAACCTCTGGAGACGTTGCGCCCCACCCAAGGTTTCCGTGCGGTTCCCGGAGGTTGCAGGTGGTTGTCGGAGGTTGCAGGATAGTGGAAGCAGGTAGGGAGACTGACAAAAACCTCCGGGAACCGCACGGAAACCTTGGGTGGGGCGCAAAGTCTCCAGACGTTTCCGTTCACGTTTCCTAAGTGGGACAGGGGCATAAGGCAGAGAGCCGTTGACATCAAACCAGAGGAAATCCACAAATATTTACAGGGTCTGGCGTCTTACCTTCCCATAACAGTCTGTGGCTGCTTGGATATCAGATATTACACATCACAACATTGATTTCAGGAGTTAAATATATATTGTTGAGCAAAGAAAGAAAACGTAGCAAATAGTAACAAATAATGAAAACATAAATTAATGTCAGTAATCATAAATCACTGCTGCTGTCGTTTTCTTATAATCGCTTACTTGAATACCAAACGATTCGGATTCTGCAGCATGCCCTGCTCAGGTCGGTTATCAGAAGCATAGTTTTCACTTTCCCCCTTGGATATATTCCACATGTCCTCCGAGCTCAACGTCCAACGATGGAGGGACGTGGTGTTTCTCCTTAATCCCGACATGCACACAGAGATAAATAGCGCGATAGAATTAAAGAGACAGGGGGTATGGTGGTGGTGGGCGGTGGGGGTTGTAAGGGGAGAGGAGAGGAAGAGAACGCGAGAGAGACAGAAAAAAAATGCGATGTGCCTCTATTTGGGAACGGTTGCCGAGAAACACCGGGAGCTATAGAAACATAGAAAATAGGTGCAGGAGTAGGTCATTCGGCCCTTCGAGCCTGAACCGCCATTCAATATGATCATGGCTGATCATCCAACTCAGTATCCTGTACCCTCCTTCTCTCCATACCCCCTGATCCCTTTAGCCACAAGGGCCACATCTAACTCCTCTTAAATATAGCCAATGAACTGGCCTCAACTACATTCGGTGGCAGAGAATTCCAGAGATTCAACACTCTCTGTGTAAAAAAATGATTTTCTCATCTCAGGCCTAAAAGGTGACTCAGTCCTCTCATCCCATCCCTTTATCCTTAAACTGTGACCCCTTCTTCTGGACTATAGACCAGCAATCTTAACATCTGTGGCATATAGGTCACTTGAGATGATTCTGAGATCAAATTTATATGTATTTGGAACAGTAGGTTGGTAAAGAATGTGGGAAACCTCGGTTGGTAAAGCATTTCTGTGTGGGTGACCATGCCTCAAGAATTTGACAGTGTTTTCGAAGATGTAATCAAGGATGTTGATCAGGCCAGAGCCGTCGACGTGGTCATTGTGGGCTTCAGAAGAGCCTTTGCTAAGGTTCGCGCGATCGCAGGAAGAACGTACAAACTCCACGCAGACAGCACCCGATCTCACAATCGAACCAACGCCTCTGCCGCTGTGAGGCAGGCCCTCGTGCAATTATACCAGATTTGGTGTTTCCACATTATTTAATCTACAATATTGTTATACTGCACTGACAACATTATAATAGTGTTCCAATTTCCGTGTGCAGGATAATTCCATTAATGCAACGCAATGTCGCATTTGTATTCCGGGAATGATTTCCAATCTGTCGACAGAACCAGAGTAATAAACAATGAAAGTATATTTGTTTAAGAAGGAACTGCAGATGCTGGAAAAATCGACGATGGACAAAAATGCTGGAGCCACTCGAGAGTGGGTGAGGCAGCATCTATGAAGCGAAGGAATAGGCGACGTTTCAGGTCGAGATCCTTCTTTATGATCAGCCATGATCATATTGAATGGCGGTGCTGGCTCGAAGGGCCGAATGGCCTACTCCTGCACATATTTTCTGTTTCCATGCTTCTATGTTTATGTATATATGTTGGTAGAATTCTAAACATGCTTTATGCAGCTTCTTTGCCTAGAAATTGTGTTCTTTCCATGTTCACCAAGAAATTATCGGTTAAAATAAATGCTGTCACCCTGACATTCATAGGAATTACGGGGAATGAATTTTCAATGTAATCATTAAGTATGGCTTACAACTTTATTGCACCTATATATTCTGCAAGTTTAATTATTTATGACCACGTACAAGAAGGATTGCCAAGAATTAAGACAAGAAAGATGGGATCATAAGTAACTGTTGGGAACGTGACTCTAAATGTTAGAACGTCCATGTAACGAGAATAACATTCTCAACATGATGACCACATTGCGAAGCTGCACCACGAATTCCCGTGGTGATGGTAGCTACGTGAGGGAGAGAGGAGTGCACATGTGGTGATAATTCTTAAGACATATTTGAAAGAGGACCATGCCATTAGTTCGTTGCAATGCTATTATTCTTGCTATTGAGGGAGTTCAGCGTAGGTTTACAAGGCGGGACTGTCATATGCTGAGAGAATGGAGCAGCTGGGCTTGTACACTCTGGAGTTTAGAAGGATGAGAGGATATCTGCTTGAAACATATAAGATTGTTAAGGGCTTGGACACGCTTGAGGCAGGAAACATGTTCCCGATGTTGGGGGAATCCAGAACCAGGGGACGCCGTTTAAGACTAAGGAGTAAACCATTTAGAACGGAGAGGAGGAAACACTTTTTCTCATAGAGAGTGGCGAGTCTCTGGATTTTTCTGCCGCAGTGGGCGGTGGAGGCAGGTTCTCTGGATGCTTTCGAGAGAGCTAAATAGGGCTCATAAAAATAGCGGACTCAGGGGATATGGGGAGAAGGCAGGAACGGGGTACTGTTTGGGGATGATCAGCCATGATCACATTGAATGGCGGTGATGGCTCGAAGGGCCGAATGACCTACTCCTGCACCTATTGTCTATTGTCTATTGTCTATTTCTGTTGTCTATTGTCTATTGTCTAAATGTATCTGGAAAGAACAGTGACATTTTTGGCATTGCTTCCATCATTCACTGACTTCTCCCGACTACTTGAGTCAACCTGGCGCAGCCTTCAAACTTGACATATCTTACTTTGCTAACAAGCGGAATTGGGTTGTTTCATTCAGAAAATACTTGATTTTAACTTAATCGACAGAGGTCAGATGGCAACGGGAAATAAGTCCAGGGATAAGAAGACGTAAGGTAAAATAATGTATAGATGCGTAGCTAACCTAAATGGTGATGTAACTTCAAGTCTTTGTTTCATCGGCGATGCGGCCTCATTGTCGCATGGGACTTTCAAAAAATATATATATTTAAATGGATGCGTTATATGTCACAATAAAATCAGAGTGTTCTTTGCCGCTCAAGACGACACTGCGACAAAATGCATGGGTGATTGATGGGCGTTGTGTACGCCATTTATCACCCTGTCCTTGCTACTGTTGATATCCCAGGTAAAAACAAAACCCATACAGTTTAACCTCTCCTAATTCCTATCTACCTAGATGCCTGCGCCCTCGCGCATAGCTTTCCGTCCACTTCCGTCCCACCGTCACCTCGTCCCTTCACCCTTTTCAACCTCCCGCATTTGGTCAACACCAGCCCTCCCCACTCCGATCTGCCATTTTCCTCCCCAACCCTGCTTCCATATATTTATATATCCTCTCTGCAGTTCTACATTTCACTTCCAACATTCAGACCATTTTGTCCTTTAGCACCGCCAGCCATGTTTAATAACTCCAACCTCTCGCCCACTTCGACGTATCCGCCAAACACACCCTTCATTACCTGAATGGCAATATCTCTTGGGTAGATAAAAGTGCTGGAGAAACTCAGCGGGTGCAGCAGCATCTATGGAGCGAAGGAAATGGGCAACTTTCGGGCCGAAACCCTTCTTCAGACTGATGTAGGGTGGAGGGGCGGGGGAGAGCAAAGGAGCTGGGAAGAGGAGGAACCCGAGGGCTGAGAAGGGGTGGTGCGGGAGGGAAGGGAAGAATTGACCAGGGAGTTACGGAGGAAGCGGAAAGCAGACGGGGGGGGGGGGGGGGGGCGGGGGGGAGATGGGAAGATGTGGTGAGTGGTGGGGTCACGTTAGAGGTGGCGAAAATGACGGAGGACTATTTATTGTATGTGACGGCTAGTGGGGTGAAAGGTGCGGACTAGGGGGACTCTGCCCTTGCTACGAGTGGGGGATTGGGGAGAGTGATTCAGATTATAGGGAGTTGTTGACTGCATTTCGTTGTCTCTGTACTGTACACTGAACAATTACAGTAAAGTTTGAATCTGAATCTGAATCCGAATTTGATCTCTTATCAGTTCTTGTCCCGCCCCGTCTCAAAATTCCTTTCTACCAGCCATCCCTTGTCACATTCCCCAGTTTAATGGAGGTTCCGGTGCCGAATCTGTCCAACCTCTTCACAGTTCTGCATGACCCTATGTGTGGAAGTTGATAGCGTGTACGTGGTCGCACAACATGTCGGACTTAATGGAGAATTAAACCTACCTGGAACATCTTGGTGTTAGTGATGTTAGCGAATCCATCATTCGCTAACATAATTAATTGATCTAATCATAGGGATAAGTAAATGAGATGCGATAATCCATATAACTATCACGACTAATGAATTCACGGGAAATACGTATCTGAGCAAGCGCCGGGCAACCCAGCAGGTCAGGCAGTATCCAGGAACAGAGAGGAGAAGCATCACAAAGTCTGAAGATGTATCCCGACCGAAAACCTCGTCTGTCTATACCCTGCACAGATGCAGCCTGATTTTTGGAGCTCCTCCAGCGCTGTGTATTTAGCTCAAGAATCGGATTCTGCAATTCCTTGTATCTCAACTATATACCTGTGTTCGTATATGGGCAGCACGGGTCCAAAGTTCGCAGGATTCAAAAAACTCAGTTTTGTCGAAGGAAAATTGAAAGCACATCTGTCTTAAGGCATCTAAAAAGAAGGGAGATATTGAAGTTTCAAAAGAGAATGAATCCATCGTTGTTTTTATTAGAGATGAACATTTAAGATGATACATAAAAGGATGGATGAAAAATTGTTTACGTTAGGTTACTGCTCGTTTGCGTTTGGGCTGGAATTCAAACAGTTTTGGGGAAAGCTAAGTGATGACCGGATGACATTTTTGAGAAAGAATGTTGTAAATCTGAAAACCCTTGCTGAGTGAGTAGACGAGGGGACGAAATTAGGCTTGAAACGGGCATAACCATTTTTCATGATTTCACTAAGTTAATGAAGAGATTCAACGGGTATTTTAAACCATTTTTAAACTCTTCTCTGAACTTTTTCTGAGTCGCCCCATAAATACACGTGTTTGTGCAACAGCTCAGAAGCGCCAGCATATATCCGCCTTCTTGGAGAACAGAGTTTGATGTATAATTAACGTTTGTAAAATGCACATTAATGACATTGGCAACATAAGTTGTCCACAACGCAATGAAACTTCCCGAGATACTGAAAAGTAGAATGATTGACTTTTTACGGTTTTCCACCTCAGGGTCATTCTGATTTTCTCTTTTATTCTCGACCCGAAGTCTTCTGCGGGCTCTGTTTGCCTCTAAAATATGCTTGACAGTCAAAAAATTGAGCAACAACATCAACAGGAAGGGAAGACATGGGTTTAAAATACGCTGAAGCCAGTCAAACGCTATCCATGCAAATTCAACATAGAAACTTCCTTTAAGATTGCAGAACCAAGGGACATCGTTGACGATGTACAAAGGCTCATACAAAAAATACCATGGGATGTTCTTTGTACAGCTTACAGCACAGATGGTTCCAATGACGCCAGCCGCCATTTTCTGAGTGCAATATTTTGTTTTCAGTTTTTGGCAACAAATGGCTACAAACCTATTGAAGGTAAATGCCACCGTTAGCCAGACAGAACTGTCGATGGCTGCGTAGGTTAGAGCTAGCTTCAGTCTGCAGACTGGAGTGATAGAGAGAAAGATGTCTGGAAAATGTATGGCAGTGACGCGATTTACAATCACTGCCATGATAAGAACGAGGAGATCAGTCGCTGCCATGCCGACTAGATACCACGTGATGCACCGGGAAAGACCGCACCTTCCACGGGACAAGATCACAATCGTCACCATATTACCTGTCGAAAATAGAAAACAATTACTGAGCAGATAAAGAATAAATGGACCCCTTTCAATATTTCCAGGCCCAGCGGGTAAACGTGGGGAAGATTGTGCGAATGCGCTTTGAAGGAAAGCCCTGCACATGTGTTGCCTTGATATCCTTCCAACTGATCGGGGTGATGAAAAAAGCATTTCAGATTTTTGAAATTCCTCGTCAAGACGGGAAACCTTTCTGAAAGTCTAACAAGACTTCGACACCCCAGTAATGTCGTTAAAACTCTACTAATTTCTGATGCTCCAGCCCCAATGATAAACCTGTTCCCTCTGGATATAAACATTTCGTGTCAGGAGAAACAATTCTCCATACCTATTCGACGTAAGTTCCACGTAAATTTGTCTACCTCCATCTATCTGCTCGTCTCAGTGACTATACTCTGTCGCAAGTGAAACAACCCCAGCCTGTTCCGCATCCCCTTGCAGCATGTGGACTCTGTCCAACGTAAATGTTTATGGTTTAAGAAAGAACTGCCGATATTGGTAAAATCGGAGATAGACAAAATACTGGAGTAACTCAGCGGGTGAAGCAGCTTCTACGGAGGCAAGGAATTGGCGACGTTTCGGGCCTCGACCAGAAACGTCGCCAATTCCTCTCCCCATAGATGCGGCCTCACCCGATGATTTTCTCCAGCAATTTATGTCTTCCTTAAATATTTATAGCATCACCTTTGGACTTGCTGCAATGCTATTACATTTTTCTCACAGCATGTTTCCCAAAACTGCAACAGCGGCAATTTTGATAAAACATAGAGAGAAAGTCTCGAGGATGGTATGTACTTCCAATTTCTTACGATGGTATGCTCGGTAAAAATCACCCCTCCAATTTTGTTTTATGAGCTAATGCCCCCGAAGTAAATGGACGAACATATTTATTTTCTTACATGCGAGTAGTTTAATCATGTGCGTTCTGCTTACTTACTGTATGAAATAATACGACATAGACATGAGTTTCGCGAACGTAAAAAGGTATCGTTGAGCAGCATTGCACATGTATACGAAACAGTTGTATCGAAAGGTTGGCTAAGTACACTATCGTTGAAATTAGCGATCTAAATCGAGTATCTTCGACTCAATATGTCCACGACAATCAACACATCTACAAAACAATTATTGGATACACTATTTGTTCAAGTACGAACTGGAGATGCTGGAAAATCGAAGGTCACAAAAATGCTGGAGAAACTCAGTGGGTGCAGCAGCATCTATGGAGCGAAGGAAATAGGCAACGTTTCGGCCCGAAACCCTTCCAATAGCTCCCTTTGAAAATGCAAATCTAGGATTTGTTTGAATAAATGACTCCGTTTTAGGAAAATATAGCATTCAACAGTCAGTGCAGCGAAACAGCGTTACAAAAACATTGTGTTCATAGAATCCGAGTAGGACATATAATGAGCAAGGAACAAATTAAAATGCTATATTCTATTTCTATAAGCAAAGGAAGGGCAGAGACATTAAATTGATCTTCAAATGCAGCATGGGTCACTGGACCTTACCTGGAACACCCACAACAGCTAGAAAATGGTAGTATAATATGTATACCAGATCCGTCACTTGTCCATGCATTTTCTAACTGTGTATCTTCAAGTGGCAAACAACACTGGCAGCTTGCAATGTTAAGACGATCCTTAAATCTTATTTTAGAGAACTGCGTTGAAGCAATTAATCCGCTTCACGGCGAATACAAACATATTATCTTGCGTCATCATGAGTCACGTTTTACTTCAACCCTTCGGCTTCATTTCATTTCAGTCATAATGTCAGTCATAATTTCTAGCCTATCAAGTTAAGATTCAATCTGTGTTATCCCACAGTAGACCTCGAAAAGAAATATGTCTGTAAGGGGAGTATTTTAGCGTTATACACCACAAAAAGAGTTATTTGGCCCACCATGTCCTTGCTAACCATTTAAAACCTATCTATAGAATCGCATTTCCAAATACTCGGCCAGAACCCAGCCAGCTTCCGGTGTTTCCGGTTCTCGTTGTAATACTTCTCGAATGTCATTAGAAACGGGAAAAGTCCCCGAGGATTGGCGTACTGCGCATGTTGTTCCATTGTTTAAAAGGGGTTCTAAGAGTAAACCTAGCAATTATGCAGATGATACCAAGATAGGGGGTGTTGTGGATAATGAAGAGGATTTCCAAAGTCTACAGAGTGATTTAGGCCATTTGGAAAAATGGGCTGAAAGATGGCAGATGGAGTTTAATGCTGATAAATGTGAGGTGCTACACCTTGGCAGGACAAAACAAAATAGGGCGTACATGGTAAATGGTAGGGAATTGAAGAATACAGTTGAACAGAGGGATCTGTGTATAACCGTGCATAGTTCCTTGAAGGTGGAATCTCATATAGATAGGGTGGTAAAGAAAGCTTTTGGTATGCTAGCCTTTATAAATCAGAGCATAGAGTATAGAAGCTGGGATGTAATGTTAAAATTGTACAAGGCATTGGTGAGACCAAATCTGGAGTATGGTGTACAGTTTTGGTCGCCCAATTATAGGAAGGATGTCAACAAAATAGAGAGAGTACAGAGGGGATTTACTAGAATGTTGCCTGGGTTTCAACAACTAAGTTACGTAGAAAGGTTGAATAAGTTAGGTCTTTATTCTCTGGAGCGCAGAAGGTTAAGGGGGGGACTTGATAGAGGTCTTTAAAATGATGAGAGGGATAGACAGAGTTGATGTGGACAAGCTTTTCCCTTTGAGAATAGGGAAGATTCAAACAAGAGGACATGACTTCAGAATTAAGGGACAGAAGTTTTGGGGTAATATGAGGGGGAACTTCTTTACTCAGTGAGTGGTAGCGGTGTGGAATGAGCTTCCAGTGGAAGCGGTGGAGGCAGGTTCATTGGTATCATTTAAAAATAAATTGGATAGGCATATGGATGAGAAGGGAATGGAGGGTTATGGTATGAGTGCAGGCAGGTGGGACTAGGGGGAAAAAAATTGGTGTGCACGGACTTGTAGGGCCGAGATGGCCTGTTTCCGTGCTGTAATTGTTATATGGTTATATGGTTAATGGCAGAAATCTGATGCGCACAACCTGAGAACGCGCACCAGGGTCCACCTCAGTCTAGGCTCGGCCTTCATCATTTCAATGAACCCTTGACAATTGCAAAAGACCTATGGAAATTACCTTTAAATGTCTATCCAATTCATTAACCCATATCCTCAGCTAAACCAACGCGGCTGTGAAATAATGTTTCTGGTTATCGCACTGTGATTGCATAAACCGCTTGG
The DNA here is from genome assembly GCA_036785375.1 of Leucoraja ocellata. Taxonomy (NCBI): domain Eukaryota; kingdom Metazoa; phylum Chordata; class Chondrichthyes; order Rajiformes; family Rajidae; genus Leucoraja; species Leucoraja ocellata. Next base: position 18,676 of record JAWMAR010005722.1, read on the forward strand.
TACCCAGTGATGTGATGATAAAAATCTACCTCGTAGTTAATAGAAACATGGAAACGTAGAAAATAGGTGCATGAGTAGGCCATTCGGCCCTTCGAACCTGCACCGCCATTCAATATGATCAATACCCCCTCATCCCTTTAGCCACGTGGTCCACATCTAACTCCCACTTAAATATAGCCAATGAACTGGCCTCAGCTACCTTCTGTGGCAGATGCATCTTCTAAATTCTAGCGAGAAGATTCACCAGATTGATACCAGGGATGTCAGGACTTTCATATGAAGAAAGACTGGAGAGACGCGGCTTGTACTCGCTAGAATTTAGAAGATTGAAGGGGGATCTTATAGAAACTTACAAAATTCTTAAGGGGTTGGACAGGCTAGATGCAGGAAGTTTGTTCCCGATGTTGGGGAAGTCCAGAACAAGTCACAGTTTAAGGATAAAGGGGAATATTTTAGGACTGAGATGATAGAAAAAAAATTGCACAGAGAGTGGTGAATCTATGGAATGCTCTGCCACAGAATGTAGTTGAGGCCAGTTCATTGGCTATATTTAAGAGGGAGTTAGACGTGGCCCTTATGGCTAAAGGGATCAGGGGGTATGGAGAGAAAGCAGGTACAGGATACTGATTTGGATGATCAGCCATGATCATATTGAATGGCGGTGCAGGCTCGAAAGGCAGAATGGCCTACTCCTGCACCTATTTTCTATGTTTCTATGTTCTTCGTTGACGTGTAATAGTACTCAAGTGTTCTCTCCCCTTTGGTGGTGGCAGGTAACCTGAAGTCTGTACTTTGGGAGGTCACGGCTGAGGCTAGCTTTGATAGAGTCCCGCAAAATAATGACCATGGAGTCCGGGAAGTCACTCTCCACCTTCATTACCTGGTCAGCGAGTTGTGCTTCATGTATGCAGATGATACAACGGTGATTGGCCTCATCAGCAACAACGATGAGTCGGCCTACAGGGAGGAGGTCCAGCACTTAGCAGCATGTTGTGCTGCCAACAACCTGGCCCTTAACTCCAAGAAGACCAAGGAGCTCATTGTAGACTTCAGGAAGTCCAGAGGCGGCACTCACACCCCCATCCACATTAACGGGACGGAGGTGGGACGTGTTTCTAGCTTCAGGTTCCTGGGAGTCAACATCTCCGATGACCTCTCTTGGACCCACAATACCTCAACTCTGATCAAGAAGGCTCACCAGCGTCTCTTCTTCCTGAGGAGACTGAAGAAGGTCCATCTGTCTCCTCAGATCCTGGTGAACTTCTACCGCTGCACCATCGAGAGCATCCTTACCAACTGCATCACAGTATGGTATGGCAACTGCTCTGTCTCCGACCGGAAGGCATTGCAGAGGGTGGTGAAAATTGCCCAACGCATCACCGGTTCCTCGCTCCCCTCCATTGAGTCTGTCCAAAGCAAGCGTTGTCTGCGGAGGGCGCTCAGCATCGCCAAGGACTGGTCTCACCCCAACCATGGACTGTTTACCCTCCTACCATCCGGGAGGCGCTACAGGTCTCTCCGTTGCCGAACCAGCAGGTCGAGGAACAGCTTCTTCCCGGCGGCTGTCACTCTACTCAACAACGTACCTCGGTGACTGCCAATCACCACCCCCCACCACCCCCACACTTATTATTATTTATTCAAATCATTTGCTCTGTCGCTCTTCCAGGGAGATGCTAAATGCGTTTCGTTGTCACTGTACTGTACACTGACAATGACAATTAAAATTGAATCTGAATCCAAAGCTGAATCTGAATCTGCTTGCGCCTCACGTACGCAGGCTTGAGGGGAGGGGGGGGATGTAAACTCCACGTAGAATAAAGGATTCCCTCAGAGAGTAGAATGCTTTGCAGTTTATAAAGAAGGCATCAACCAGCATCTGCACTTCTTTCCTTCTACTTGTTCCCCGTTAGCATTTTCTTCCACACTTACCGTCATGAACAAAATTAATTTCTCACCAGCCAGCTAAGCCAGCTATAAAGTGAAATCGCTGAATAATCTACGAGCACATCCGTTTGATTGAGGAGGAAACGGAAGCACGAAGGTCAACGTACAAGGTCCACGCGCAAATACTTAATCATAGGCATCTACGCGCAAATACATAATCAGCTCTGCTTTCTTCGCCACTCTACCATCTTCAAATATTTAAACAGATTGAAAGGTAATTTGATGCTTAATCACAGTCACAATCGCAATCACAATCAATCAATCACAATCACAATAATACTTTATTAGCCAAGTATGTTTTGCAATATACGAGGAATTTCATTTGCCAAGTCAGTCATACAAGTAGATATTGCAGGTCTAGGATAAATATATCGTTCACAGAACTCTGAGGAAGGGAACATTAGAAGCTGGAAAAGTGAAACGCAACACAAATGAGATATTGGGGGTGGGGGGGGGGGGGGGGGGGGCTGGGGGGGGGGGGGGAGGCTTCTTGAAGCCATGGGCAGTGTCTGGTATTCGCTACTACATCTATTAGTTTAAATGCACATCCACAGAAAGAATAACCTCTGGAATATTACCGGAAGCACCCGCAAATCACAGTTAAACATGTGATATATAGATTGGTGTGAGAATACAGCCCATTGCACATGGCCTGTTCTATTCTAATAAAAAACAACGTTTCATAGATTTAATGTAATCCAAGGGAATAAGCTGTTTACTTAATGAGTCCAACAGTGCTGATGTCACGTAATCTGTTCGGTCCTCTGGTGATACAAGTAAATTGTCCCATTTGTTATTTCGAACGATTATATAAAGGGTTGCATTAATTGAACCTTATCAAAGGCTTGCATCTCGGAAGAAGAACAACACAGGTTCTGATATACAATGCACGGACATGTGACGGGCCTATTCTACGCCATATACTATCCTGTTCTGGCTGCTATTGGTGTTCCAGGTAAGGCTCGTAATAAATGCAAAGATCTACAGGCAGATTACTTTTATGTTAACTCTTAAAAAATAGATTTTTCGCTGCAGATGCAACATTCAGCTAATCCAAGGCGCATTGTCTGTACAATTTACGTTGGCTGTGAAAACACATATTTGCTGATATTTTGAAAGGAATTTTATGATCACTGAATTCGTGCAATTATATGCAGCAACCAACGGCACAACATAGTGGTTAGGCAGCGTCAAATGGTTTAGAATGGATTGAGCATTTTGAACGTTTCACGGAACAGTGATCAGATTTTTTCAAGTAAGAATGTCTCCCCAGACGCCACAGACTGTTCCAGTTGAAGTCCGTCGTGCAGTTGAAACTTAATACAGTCAACAAATTCTGGCAAGAGATTGTTAATCTATTTTCCCAATGTGAGCAATTCATCCTTTCGCTGCGAGGCCACACTTGGGGGTACTCTTGAAGCCATATTTGGAGTACAGTTGAGGCCACCATTCGAGTACTTTGTTCAGTTTTGGTCAGCCTGCTAACGGAATAATGGCATTAAGTTAGAACGAGTGCAAAGACAATTGATAAGAAAGTTGCCAGGACTCTAGAGTCTGAGCTATTGGGCAAGGCGGGGAAGGCGAGCACTGTATTCCTTGAAACGCGGGAGGCTGCCCCATCAGGTCAGACCTTTCAAAATAGAATCATGTAATCGTTTATGAGTTTCACTAATGAGATGCTTAGAACTATAGTATGCGCTCTATATCATTCCATCTGCTGCAACTATTTTACTTTGAGCATGGTTTGATTGTATTTATGTATAGTATTATCTGATTTCATTGGATAGCATGGCGAACAAAGATTATCACTGCACCTCGATGCATCACGAGAAAACATTTAAATTTAATGCTAAACCTAAACTTGATTTCTTCTGAAATTACATTGTCAACGCACAGTTCATTTGGATCTAATCTCAAAATGCTTGTTTGTTCTTTAACAGGTAACTTGGTCACGATTGCGATCCTATCTCGTGGAAAATGCGGCCTTTCCAGGTGTATCACTAAATATCTGGTTGGCATGGCGGTGACGGATCTCTTGGTCCTTATCACAGCGGTGATATTGAACCGCATGAGAGCTATTTATTTTCCGCTTTCATTCCTTTCCATTACTCCGGTATGTCGCCTCAGGATAGTTATGATTTACATAGCCAGGGACAGCT